>CAJNOP010000723.1:84121-105012 GCA_905250075.1 Rotaria sp. Silwood1 | reverse complement strand
ACGACAATTTTCCGTACGATTTTCATAAGATTTCATATGATGACAAGGTCTTATACTCTGTTTTTCGACCTGCGTCTATCCATCTCAATTCAAAATTTTTGGTCAGATACGCTTTTATCCTATTGGATCCTATGGGGCTTTGAAAATATGGATCTATAAAGCGTGTGGGATGAACGTGGATGTGAAATTTTGTCTCTTTTTTTGCGTTATTGTATTTTTGTAGGGCATTTGGTTTATTTTATTGAATGGCGGTATTGAGTGTCTAACAGGTTGAGTCCTGTAATTTATGAAATGTGTCGTGAAGGAAGAATATTTAGTTATTTTGTTTGCTGGCTTAATAAAAGATTCTGTTATTGACGTGTAGTGATTTTAGGAAGGGAGCTTAGTATACTAGGTTATATAATTCGCGTTTCGCAATTCTGTTCTAATAGTTTTCTATCGTATATTGTTATGTTAAATTTGAAATGCATTATGTATGGTCTATTGAGATGTTTTGGTCTGGAATATGATATTTTTGGGTTACCAACAGTGGGAACCGATCGATTTTTCGTTACTAAGGTTTTTATCGGTTGTCTACAGTGATTTCCGATCGTTGCCGTTCCAGTAGCTTCCGATCAGATTTGAAATGTAGGATCCGATAGGATGTGCCGACACCACGTTTTCCGTCAGATTGGTCGACCTGGGTAGTACTGATATTGTCAATTTGTTTCTGAATCTCCAAACACATTAGTACTTTTTTCTTTTATGAATTCGTGCTGAATTTGAGATATTATTGTCATAAGATGACACTCAGATTTGAAATCTTAACTTGAATAGAAAAAGAGAGAATGCTTCTCATCAGAAACTCTTATGCAGATCGTCTTTTTTTGTGTGACTCTTGAAATCTACCATTTTGAAAACGTTTAATTTCACTTTCTTTATTTAATCGTTTCGGAATAAGCAGACGAGAGTGTCGATTGAATCAAATGTTTGTTCAACCATGCCGTCGAAAACCTAATTCGTTTTAATGAAATGAGAGTATAGAAAGGATCATCGATGTTAGACTTGTAGATTATGCCAAGTTCAAGTGATTAAATTCTCTCTTGAGGACTTCAATATAATTGCAGTAGTATAGATACTGTAATGGGTTTTAGGAAACTAAAGAGAGAAGAATTTAGAAATAAAGTTTTCAAAAGATCAGAGAAAAAAACAGTCCAATATGAACAATACTAATGAGTGCCAGTTTGAAATCATTCATTATTTGAGTGTATTGGACAGAACAACCGTATTTACACATTCTAGGAAGGTTACACTGTTCTTTCTTCTGATGGAGATTTTTATTACAGTGTGATCATGAACAAGAGCAATTTCAATATAATTAAATGTTGATTAGTTCTTGTAAATAATTTAATGAAACATGGAAAATGCAAACATAATTTATCTGTTATCCTTGAATACGATGTTTTTATCTAATATTCCAAAGCCTTTGTATTAAAATTTAGAAACAACTTTTATTTTAGTAACATAATCTAAAGTATATCTTAATCTTTACTATTTACACAAATAATACATTGAATTGATTTTGCCTAGGATGGTCCATTACTGATAGTATGAATAATGGACGAGATGAGCATACAGCATCTGTATTACCAAATGGAAAAGTATTAGTTGCTGGTAGATTTAATGGTACTGTTTATCTAAAGAGTGCTGAGTTGTATGATCCATCAAATAAATAATGCCAAAGATAATTATGAAACATTTGTATTAACAAATGAAAATGTTAGTTATTAGATAATGTTTGTCTATATTGAATTTCAAATAAATTAACAGTATGAATAGTTTTGAACATTTGATATGATTAGTCTTTTTCTCCAATCATCATCCTTTGAACACATCAATCTTCTTTTAATAATCATGATTTGTTTCTTTTCATTGATATTTTTAGTTGATATACCGCTAAATAATAAATTATAACATGAGATTGTTTCTGTATCAGAGTTGCCAGCCAGGCGTGGGTGTGGGTGCGTGGCGTGGGAATATGGGTGTAAAGTGTGAGCCTTCTCTGCTATGACACCGACACCACACGCACATTCACCCGCCCACATCCACACATCTTCAAGTGGAAAATTTTCGCTTTAAAAAGAGTTCAAAAAATAGATGAATATCTACTACCATAGATTGAATAATTCGTTAATATTGAAGGATTTCTATATGAAACATTATGAATTTAAGAGATTTTTCAGCTTAATACAGATTATCAATAGCCATCTGATGAGATCGTTGACTAGATCGAAATGCGCAATGTGATAGTTTATTCATACCCACACTCACAAGATGAAGGAATATCTTCATCTTAATTTTAATAAGAATTAAATAAAGAAAAGTGACAACTCTATTTACGTAGCTGCTTAAAGTGCACACCGCGAAAGGATAAAACGTGCATGTGTCAACTCAAAAAAAAACAGAATGATTACCAACTAGCAAGCGTTATTATTTTTTTGTTACACTTGAATAAATACGCAAATATAAATCAACTGGTGTATACACTTACGTGCAATCGCCCGATCGAAATAATAACTACTATTTACCATACATACGAAAAAAAATGAGCAATTTTGCAGGCAATTATTATGTTGTCTATCGACCGTATTAGATTAAAAGCTGTTTTTATCTGTTTTAGGAGGGCCTCAACTCGCGTGGCAACGATTCCGGTCGAACAATCACGAGTTTCCGTCTCATGCTGTTCTTGTTGATGGTAGTGTAGATGGTTCATCACAGATTAAACAAATGTATATTGGTGTTGTCGATTTACAGCAGGGCAGCTGTCATGGTCCTTATGGTGATATAGTACCGGGTTATGTACAACGTCATGGCGTAGGTATTGAAGACAAGTGTACAGCGACTATATACTACGCTTACAATGGTAAAGCAATCAAAGCTAATGATGGTGACTGTGATCTAGCGATACTAACGAATCCAGCTGGCTTAAAATTAGTTTGGCTACTGGACAAAGAAGGACATGTACCAAATAATGCCGTTGAGTTTAGATTTATCGATGATGAAGGTTGGGATGTGATCTACGTTGGACGTACAATTGATAGTAAAATTATTGGTAGAGTGCAGCCATCATACAAGCACAAATGTTTATATTTTCCAAATTTTGAAAAAAATATGGAAGAAAGGACAAATGAATATGAAGTGCTATGTTTTACACAAGAATAATCATAAGCCATTTGTTTTTTTTCAAATAGAATTTTAAACACTAATATTCACGTCAAAAAATTCTTCATTTTTACCTTAGTCGTGGCAATTAACCCTACTGTTGCATTTCGAAGTTTATTTTTGCATTTTCAAAATTTCTTGACAATCAGTCGGAAAACAAATTGATCTATATTTTATTCAATGCAAATCAATCTGCTAGTTGCAACTCTTGCTTTTCAACGGTCGATCTTTGCCGAATTCGAGCCAAATAATAATCAGAGTACTTTCAAATAATAAGAAGAAAGGCAGAGTTAAGATGATAATTATCTTTGTTGAATCACCGCTTTTCGATGCGAAGAGTGACACTCCAAGTAGATTGTCGTGTATTTTTATTTACTAATCTTCCAAAATCCGCAAAGATGCCTTTCAGATTGGGAATATCTTCTATATTCATCTGCCATAGTCCTTCTCAACTGTACAAACGAGCATGTTTTCTGATAAATTTGTTAGAAAACGAAGCGGGTCCATTTTATCATTAATCGCGTTTGATACAAAAAGCAAAAATATCACTTTCCTTTTGTATACGAGAAGGAATATATTCAATGCAGATATAAACCGTGGTATTTGTTTCAATATGATTGACTAAGATGCTTGAATACATATTCAAAAGGGAAAAAAAAAGGCTTACTATCCCAAGGATGACAGATAGTCAATTTTCCTTTCATGCAATTCAGATATCAGTAGTTCTTTAATGCCATCCAGAAGAAATCCAATAGACTTTTGTTGGAAAACTCAGTTGACAATCGAATGGCGACTGTCGTATTGCTGATTATATGCATTCATGATAATTATAATTAAAAACAAATTAAAACACTCAACCACTACTAATATTGTCCAATTTCGTATAGTTTTTCGAATTAATGAACAAATAACAACGTGAAAAAATAGAACTGCAACAAAATCGAGAACGAAAGAAAGAAAAAGATTGATTTGCCATAGAAAAAATATATTAGACCATAATGAATTCTACTTTACATCACTTTTATTGCACCTATCATAGCCATAATAGTTTTATCTTTTAGACTGACGTTATAAGCAGAATCATGATTGCCATTCGATTATTTTTTCACAAAAAACAATGATAAAGAAAAAAAATGACGAAACATAAATAATGATCATTGAGCAATTTCATAAAATTAATCAGGTATAGGTGACCAATACAAGAAGAATTTAGAATTATAATGTATCATTATCACAACATTAGTCAGAAAGCTTCCATAAAGTTGATTGACGACAGATACTTGTCAGACTTCCATATACTGAAATAAAGAAGAGTTAAACAATTGAGAAACTCATTAGATCTTTTAGACATGATAGTTTCATGATGTTTGATAAAATTGTTATTCAAAATTGAGCCAAAAATCGAATATTTCTGATAAGATCTGCTGCCTATTTCGTCAATAACAATGACTTAGCTGTTTCTCTATCGATCATGTAATATGAGCATAGCAAATAAAAAATTTACTTATTTACTAGTGAATATACGTAGTTTAATACTTAGTACTCCTAAGAAGCTATTTCCATGAAAAATTAAGCTGGTAATGAAAATGCAAAGGAAAACAACTTTGAGTGTCTCGTTCTTCTTTGTATTTCATAGGGCTATAGTTTTGTGGAAAGAAAATGGAAATGTCTATTAGACTATTCTCTGAGCTTGTATTGCTATTTTCATTGTCAAGAAAACCTTCAATAAAACTGACAACAATATTAGTAACAATTATCGTACCTGAATATCAAAATGTGGTTGTTGTCTAGTCCAATATTCAGACCGATTAAATGCTTCTTGTGGATCCGAATCTCTGATTCCCGGCACGTATCTGAACAATCGAATTCTTAGGTAAATAAGACATGGCAAACATTGTTCGATCAATGCTTGCCACCCTGTTGCATCGACCATTGATACATTACTCCATGTAATCCAAAATCGAAGTTCACAGTGTGTCAAATTAGGGCATATAAAGAGAAGTTGTCGAAGTTCTTCGAATGAACTACAACGTTCAATCAGTAAATTGAGATGAACGAGCCTGGGAAGGCTAAAATCAGGCGTACAACTCTCATTGTTCCAGTTAATGACGCGACCAGTAAATGAACACAGATTTGGTGTGTGACGCACAAACGCCAACATCGCCTCAGAGGATATATACTTGAGAACGGCATATTGTAAGGTAGGCAAATCGAATAACAACTGTTCAGTATTCTGTTGAATAATATGTAGAGATGTACACAAATGACGAAGTTGATTTCGACCAGCAATAGCAATTGTCGACCAGAGTTCTTGATCCATATCTTCTGGAGCATCCCGTCTGTCAAGATGCTCTATTTCAATTGATTCAAGTTGTTCCATAGGTATTTGTTCGAAAAATAATTGTAGTGTAGTGAAATTAACATATTTACAGGAGATTGCTCGAATGGCCTCAAAGTTAAGATGTAAACAATTCATAGTGTTTTCTAGTATATCATCACCTAATATTATCAATGCACGACATGCAAATGAATCATGTGAAAGTGCATTTCGATCAATCGTCTTCGACAGATCGATGCATGCTGGATAAGCTCGAATAGCATTGTTGATGCGTTGTTGAAGATTAAAAAACGCAAGAAATACTTGAGTAAATGACAGGTAATCGAAAATTTCATATAATAACTCAGTGTTTAAATCTTCCAAACCTTTCATGATCGTCGAACAGTCTGTAAAAATGTGCAATTGAAGACGAGAAATAAATATTTGCACAAGACGGCAAAAGAAATGACGGAGAACAAATAATTTGAAGAATTACATCTGTTTTCGAAACGACATCTTTAACAAAACATAACGACACGCTACAGTGCAAGATTTTATACACAGTTATGTATAATATTTACGATATAATCTTATCGTACTAAACGATTTGTAGAAGATTTACAACACACAAATAGTGACACACTTGAATGATTTAGTCAGAAGTGAAGAGCATTTGTTAGATAATAACTCTGAACTAACATTTTATTTCGATATAAATAAAAAATGCAAAACAAGAAATTAACAAAGGAATGTTATTAATATCATGTTCATGGTCTGTTCGATTTCATAAAACGTTTGTCACCGATTTTCTATGGCATCAACTTCCAAGGCGTTTCTTAGGGTGTATCAACAAATTTAATCTTTTAATCAGTCTATCATTTATGATTACACAAAATAACCACAACAAAAAGAATAAATATGCAAAAAAGATAAAGAAAGAATTTAATCTTATATATTACATGGCATAATTTCGTTCCATTTATCGGTTGTTTTGGAAATATGTCTTCACAAAGCCAATGCATCATATTTTGAGATATTAGCATACGTGTGTTCTATTTCTTCTATTGTTATATAGTTTCTTGCATACAGTATAGCTATGATTAATTTGTGAACACATGATGATGAAACGAAAAGAAGTGTCAGATGACTGGTTGTAGTCAATACATGGCTACTTTATAGATTAGTATTTAAAACTTAAGGTTGAAGTCTCTATGGAAAAGTAATTGATCATTTGGGAAACATTTCTCGTGAGCTATGGATCATTTGATAAGGAACTCTTCTCTAATCGTTTCCTAAGTCAGCAACGATTTAGCTGATTTTTTTGGCATAGATACCTTTGGTCGCAAAACAGACAATATCCCGAGTTTTCTTGCAACGATTATTAACTGAAAAGATATTATTTGAAAATATACATTCGCAAGCTTAACTCATTAGAAACGAGCAATTATTAATCACTGCCACTTCACATGCTATACATACTGACTGCGCCATATACTGATGGAATCTTAAGAGAATGAATTGTTGGTACTGATACATCATCAAATTGAAATCACGAATGAATCCTATCAACGACAAAACATCGTTTATTTAAACGAAAATTTTTCTTTCTCAATTATCAAAATATTTTTTTTGTTGACACTTAAGGTCGTTGCTTGGCTTTGATCGAAAATGACGGATGACAAAATAGTTCTTCTACTTTTATTCAATAATAAACTACCATTTTCTCTTCCAAAAAAAAATGAACAATTCAAATGACAATGTTTTGATAAAGAAATACAATTGTCAACAAAGAGTTTCCATCTACAAACTGCAAAGTCGATAAAATAGAATTGCGAGCAATGATATACTAAATGAAGATAGTGTGATTACTATATTCTTTTTGATCACACCCATTTCTGTACTATATGGTATGAATAGTCACTCTTGAATTGTTAATAAATTAGAATAATATACAAATGTATATTTTTTGAAATCAAGAACGAGAGATTTTTCTTACATTTGTTGACAACTTTTTTTGGTCAGTTGTTATAGGAATGCACTTTGTTTGTGATTGAAGGATTTCTTCTCATTCCTTTTAATGAGTGTTTGGGAAGCGAATCAACAAAATAGTGGATGTGGGCAGCTAGATGATGTATGTTTGAAATCGATAAGTTTTGAAAAGTGAAAACATTTCTTTATCGAACGAATTATGACTCATTTTAAGAGTTTTACTTCTTTTTATTATCGATTGAGAAATGTTCGTGAACTAGATTTTAGAAATTCTATAGAACTTCTAGAATTCAACAAAACAAAACGAAACCAAGAGTAAGAGAAAAATCTGACATTGTTAAATATCAATTCCTTGAATACTTATTGATCTGTAGATCTGTATGTTATTGTTGCAGAATAGAATTCTATACAATTTCTAATTCTTGAATGATGAGTATATCTCATTTGTACATACAAAAATAAAATAAAAAAAACTAATCATTTAATTATATTTCAAACGAATTTTATTCCAACATCAACAGACAAATATATAGAAGGATTAAAATTAAAATTTAATGAATAAATAATACGTGACTTATTTTTAGGTATATATTTTTTTTTTTTTCTTCTTCAAACAAACACCATTGCTTATGAAAATTATTATAAAAAAAAAAAAAAAAAAGAAGATAGGCTCACTCAAGTATTGCTAGTCAAATGCAAGTAATGCACAAACCGAATGAATTCATCTAATAGAGAAAACACAAGAAAAAAGAAATTTAGGTTCTTATTACATATGTATGGAATGATAATCACATATGAGCGAGAAGAATTAAAATGATCTTTTGAGAAATAAAAAAAAAAGAATAAAGAAGAATAAATTGAGAACAACACTGACAAAAAGAAAAAGAAAAATTCGCTCGTTCACGCATACAAAGATTTTATGAATTAAAGAAGAATTTTTTTTTTATTTTTCATTTTGTTTATTGCGCTCCTTCTTGACTATCATCTGCATCTAAACCTCGTGTAACTTTAGTAAAATCAAATGGTTCACCCATATAACGACGATAAACATCAAGAATATCAAGACATGTCGATTCAAAATGTGTTGTTGCATCATATGAACTTGTAATAAAAAGCTAAAAAACAAAATGTTTTTTTTTTTTCTTTTTTTAATATTTCATAATAAGAAAATAATATTATTTTACTTTGCTTGTTGTACCATCATCAATTGGTTCATATAAATCACTAACACTAACAAATTTTTGATAGATTGGTTCAAGAAGTGCAAGTCCAGGTTTTATTTCATTTTCCGGATTATTTGTTTCAACAGTTGTACTAACTAATGCAACATACCAATCTTTTGGTGTAACCATATTTGATTGACCCATACAACAAACATAAATATCTTGAAAAAAAAAAACAATACATATATTATTCTAATTAAAGAAATTTATAATTTACCATTATGACGTTGTACTTGTTTTTGAGGTATAATAATTTGTATTGAAACAGGTGATGCATTTGAACCAACACTAACAGGATGTCGTAAAAGACAAATAGCTCGAATAACTCGGCCAACTTTTTTCACTTTATCTGGTGTATATGATGGATCACATATAACAGCTTTACATCGAGCTGTTTGATCACCTGATCGAACACCAACAACAACACCATTTTCATATACGATTTCATCAGCTGGTTTATCAAGCATATATGTTCCACCATAAATAGCACTTAGACTAAAAAAAAAAAAAGAAACAATTTTGTCAAAATTCAGAAAAGAGACGAAATCTAAACTGTCACTCGTCAGACGCACTAATATAGGCCACGATGAGATCAGTAGAAGCCTATAAGGATTCGTTTCTATGCATTATTCTCAACTCAAGTTATTACAATTTTATAGAATTTCTTATCTCTGATAAGATATTCATCAAATATTGAAGTACGAAGTTTTGATCTTAACCTTTTAAAAAAACAGAAAAATAATATCTCGTATCTACGAAACAATTATCTAAATTCGACTAGTTAACGACAAAATATCAATTAGATTATTATACATTTAGACATCATTAAATGCACTATTAAAATCAATAGCAAGAGATAATTAATTCAAAATATTCTTCTCTATAATATTTATTTACCGTGCAAAACCTTGTGGTAATTCACCAAGTCCATAAAGTGGATAAAGATAAGGTGATTTACCATAACGTGCCAATGATTCACTGTATAATTTAATTCGTTTAATTGATTCAAGAGCTGGTTTTTCCAAATAACTAAATAGCAAAAAAAAAACAAAAAACAAAACTCGATTATAAACAAATGTTTTCTTTTTTTTTCTTCTAATCTTATTCATTTACTCATCATCACTATGAAGTGCTAATGCATGACCAGTAAAATCAATTGTATCTTGATCAAGACCAAATTTTTTAAATGCATCAATCATACGTGTATGTGGTGGTATATCTTTATATGTTTTAGGATCTTTTTCATCATATTCATTAATCCATACAAGTAAATTACGAAAACGACGTTTTTCAAAAAGACCCATTAATGCTAAAATATATAGATTAAAGAAAAATTTTAATAATTAATTCTTTTTTTTCTTTTTTTTTTGTTTATCTTACATGATGCAAGTGCTTCACGTTCATCAGCTGGAACTTTATGAATTTTTTGTCCTTTGTATACATAACTACCTTCAATACATTTAAATTCTAAATAACGTGTTACACCTGTATGAATTAATAATTTCACCAAAAGACCTATGATCAAAAAAAACAAGTTTTTTTTTTTTTTTGTTTCTTTTATTTTACCATTGGCCATAAGAAATTTTGGAATTAAATCAACATTCCAATCACGACCACGTCCTGTATCTGATGGTGGTGGTGGTAAATTAAATTTTGAATAAAGCTTATAAAAATTTACATATAAACAAAAATACATAATTTAATAAATTAAAAATATTATTTATTTACATCTTCTAATGGTGTCATTGATGCTGATTCACCACCATAATATTTATTACGATCCATATGTAAAATTTTCTTGCCGGCTACACCAAGTAAACCAGCTAATACACATTCCTATAGAATAATAAAAAATTTTCATGTTTTTTTTTTTTTAATAAAATTCTTTGATTTTAATTTAATACCTTTAAACCAGTACCTAATAAGATAACATCATACTCTTCATCCATGATATAATATATTTTTTTGGGATGATACGAGAGAACAAAAAACAAAAAAAAAATAAATAAATAAATAGAAGATTGAATTGACTAGTTGGTCTAAAAGAATGATAATGATATATAAAAATAACATATAAATAATAAGACGATATAGAAACGCGTCAATTCTTGAAGGTAAGTTAATGATATGTTTACTCATTATCGTCAATATAACTTTAGCACAGGTGTCGAAACAAGTAGCGACAAATGCATTATTTTAGCACACTTTTAATCTTGATTATTATTTTTGTCCTTTTTATTAGGGCACTAAGTATTCAATTTTGATTGGTATCAGTTATTTCAAAAAAAAATAAAAACAAACGACATCTTTAAAATAATATAAAAATAAATCATTATGAAAAATTACAAATTAAATATTTCTAAAAAAAAATTAATGTTTTTCAAATGAAAAATATTTTAAAACAAAAAAAAAATTTATCTAATTGTCGCTACTATCAATGATACAAGTTCTGTCCAGTGTTCTCATAAAATGATGAATTATATTATATTGCTGATGATTCTCTCAAAAAAATCGAACTTAATAATAATAAATCATCATGAAGAAAAAAAAAACCCTATCGAAACATATTACCCTTGTATATCTTTCCATATGTCAATTGCATAATATTATATTCTAATTACAAATTATCTTGATTAGATTAAATAATATTTTTCTTCAATGAAAATGATTTACTAATGAAATTCGTTCAAGTTATAATAAATGAAATATATTTAAATATCAATCAATTGAAATTTAATGAAATATATTGAAATTCGAATGTAGAAATTCATTTGACTGAACTTTTGCTAGTTTTAATCATTATCGAAATTAATTATTGAGTTCCGATCGGAAATAAAATTTTTTCCTATCGGAAATCTTACAAATTCGAATATTAAAATTTAAATACAAGAAATAATAAAATTTATATATATTTATACAATATTACCAAAAGGAAGATTTCAATTGTACTCTTTTTTTATCATTAATATTATCATATAATTTTAAAATATGTACAGCTAGATATTTTTTTTTTATTTACTTTTATTGCATGAAATATAAATTTGATTTTTATTATCTCTATTTAATATTTTTCTGATGAACAGTTAATACATCAATTGAATTCAATGACAATCGTAGAAGAAAAAATCATCATGGTAGAAATATAAAAAAAATAAAATAAATGAATTATTCGAAAATTTTTTTTTTTTGTTTCTATTAGAATCAATTAAACGATAACAAATCAATCATAAAAACAATACAAAATTAATGATGAAAATAGTCTAATGGTAAATGAAAAGTTTTATGAATTAATTGGTTACTTGTTCGATACTATTCATTGTCCATTAAAATAAAATTGAGTCAATGATTATATCTATATTTTGATTTCTCGACTATTACTGAGAGAATCTTTTATGTATTAGCTCAGTATGAGACTCAATTTATTTATTATTAAATTTAAGATATAATAGTTCAAATATGTTTTTGAATAAAATACATAATAAAAAAAAGGAACTAGATTGAAATAGAAATAATAAATTTTAAATAAAATTATTCTATAGAATAGATTTTTTGAGTTTTAAAAATCGATTTTCCCAATTGAATTTTTTTAATCTAATTTATTAAAATAATTATTATGTCAATGAATTAGAATATTATTGATTTCTGTGTATTAGCAAAGCACTAAACATCATAAAGTTCTAATATTAACTTCATATGTTAAAAATAATGATAAATCTATAGAATATTGTTTAATATATTGTATACAATAGTCAAGAAAGTTAATGCACATATGATAGAGCCATGTATTAGTTTGATAGATTCATAAAATATATCAAAGTTTTCAACATCTTCCACAACAAATAATCATATCTTCATTATGAAGTCGAAGATTTTTCTTCACTTTCAATAGTTATTTTCAACATTAAGTAATTTCTTTTGTGAAGGTTATTGCTTCACCATTATTTTATTTTTGAGTGTAAGGTAGATTGATAAGTTTTTCTTTTGAGAATTGAAATACAATAAAAGTCAATGGTGATGTGTGTGTTTTTTTTTAAGTGCATATATTTTGACACAAATTGTAAATTTTTTCTGAATTGTACAAGTGTTATGCAGTACAAAATGTGAGTATGAAAATAATGAGTAATTGAAACAAAATTAAAGAAAATATTCATTTACTTCTTAGTGTTTTTTTTTTTTTCTTTTGACAAGAATTAAACGAACATTTTGTTCTCTTTTACCTGTTAAGAAGCACTAAATGTATTTCATTTGAATGAAATAAAAAAAAAAAACTTTGTTCCTCTTATATTCTTAATTAGAAAAAAAAAAATTACATTGACTTCAATTTTAATGATAAAGTAGTTTATAACTGAAATTTTTTTGTAATTTAATCTAACGAATGTTTTTTGTATGGGTTATAAAGTTTAGTGTTCGAAAATTTTTTACATAGGATTTCTTTTGTAAATTACTTTTCTTTTATTCGATATTTAGAGCTTTACAACAAAAAATATAGAAGGAAGAAAATTTCTAAGGAATCGAGAATACTTTTATAGTTAAATACTATTTACTTTACATTTTAGATTTTATAAGCGTTTTTTTAATCAAACATGACAATCTTTTATCAGTAAGGAAATTTTTCTTTTTTTTTTTGTCTGATTTTTTTATTATTTCTTTTTCTATATAAATAAATTTTATTAAAAAATGTACTTAATCATAGTCTACTATAGACAATGGATTATTTAAATTTCTATATATATATATATATATTAATGTTATTATTTAATTAATTTTTATTAGATATTAATTTCTATACATATTAAAAGTAATAATGAATGGAATAAGATTAAAATTATGTAAAATTTTATAGAATAGTAAATATGATATCACAAAATTATAACAAAAGAATACGAGTAAATATGTAAGTAGAATATATTTTCTAGTGTTTAAATTATTAACACTTGAAAATTTATTAAAATATTAGATAATTATTTAATTAGTTGAAATATTTATCATAAATTTATTTTATTTCATATTTCTTTAAAAAAAAAATAAATGCGATATATTTGTACTTTTAATAGAATGACTGATTATATTTCTTTTTATGTTTTTTTTCATGTTACTTTCATCTGTGTACCTTAGTTTTTTTTTTTTTTCTTTTCTTACTTATTCTCTTGACTACTACTACAAACTAATACAAATATTCATTCATAGTCATAATTTTTAATCGAATATAGATTGATGATTGTATACTTTAATTCTTTTTTTTTTCGAGGTATATTTTATCGGTAAATGTATATCAATATCGATCAACTTATTTTTTTTTTTATGAAAGAGTAAAAGTATATATTTGAATAGAAAAAAAAGTAAAAATAAGAGAAATAACAGTTCTACTTTTTTTTTTTGCTTCTCTTTTCTTAATTTATTATTTTTTAGATGCTCCATGTTCAGGTGGATAACATGTCCTTGTCAGCAACCATTATATTATCGACGTTCTATTATATTTCCATTAATTACATTTATGATAACAACTGGTCTTCTATATGGATTTGTTGAACATTATACAGTAACAACTCATTTAATAAATTCAGCACTATATTCAAATGTATAATAAATATATTTTATTAATATACAATAAAAATTCATTATATTTATTCTTTTTTTTATTTTTAGTCTACGTTTTTTAATTTACAATGTAAATTAAAAAATGAAACTATACGTGCTATTAATTTAGCTTCGAATGATTATTGTAAAAATTTACTAAAAAATATTTCATGTAAAATTGATTCAAATCCAAATTTTTTTCCGAAATCATTACCACGTTTTTGTCCTATTCAAAGTAATAATAATAATAAGATCTTTTTATAATCTATTTGAATATTTTTTACTATAGAAGGTAATTTTGGTGATGTTATTGGTTGTGTATCAAGTGATGAAAATTCAACACATCATATAAACAAGTCACAAATATTTGATAATGATATTATGTGTATTGATTATTGTTTAAAACATAGTGTATCTTTTGCTGGTAAAGTTTCATTCAATAGTTAAATTGTACAAAAGAACAAAATAGTAAAGTATTTCTAAAAATAAGATAATGTAGGAGAAATGTCTGAAAACTATTTTCTTCTTTTTTTTGCTGCATACTTATTTATGATGTTTTATAATCATAAATTACTCAAAAAAATTGTTCTATAGATCGAATTTCTTTTATAACCTTGTAATTTCACTTAAGTTGCTCATTTCTTTTTTGACAGGTATTATTGACATATGTGCACTTAATATCGATTTGTAATATATAATAAAGATTAAGAATAGGACAGATTTTTTTTCTTGTCTAATATGTACTATAGAATTATTTTCAAATTATGATTGACAAATCCAAATTCTATAGACTTTCGTGTTATCAAAAAAAAAAAATATTGAAGTCTAAGTGTAGAACCTAAAATCCTTCTCATACAAAATATATCTCAATAATATATCTAATAAAAGCATGATGAAGAAATATATGTCATAATAGATAGAACAAAACAATCTTTCTGTAATTAACATCAACAACTATCTAATGGGAATCAGACATTTCACACCATCTTTTCATTACGATCTTCGGACATAAGACAGGATGTTCGGAATGACAAAATCAATCAAAAATTTAAAAAAAACAGGGTGTTCATAATGAAATTTGTCCAGGACAAAAATCATTTCCGAATACTCGGACACATGACAGGAGTTTGGAATGACTTACGAGGGAACATTCCCAAGTGTCCCATAGTTTTTGAGTTCGGACTCTATGCATAAGGTAGATCCCAGTGATGTATGAAAAACCCCAGAAGAATAAGTGCCCTTAGGCCTTCTGTCTAGAGTTATAGGCATTTTTAGCGAAATTTTAGCCTTTGGCATGGTATATACGGATAAATCGAATGACTGTATTTCGACCTGAGATTTTGTCCACAGATAGATCTATTTGTGAGTAGAATATCCTGAAAATTTTAGCTCAAAAGAATGTTTTATTCCTGAGATATTAAAGTCCCAAAAAACAGTAAATTCTAGCATCTTTCGTGGGATATTATTGATTTTTGGGACTTTAATATCTCAGGAATAAAACATTCTTTTGAGCTGAAATTTTCAGCGTATTCTACTCACAAATAGATCTATGTGTGGGCAAAATCTTAGGTCGAAATACCATCATTTGATTTGTCGGTATTTACCATGCCAAAGGCTAAAATTTCGGTAAAATGCCTATAACTCTATACAGAAGGCCTAAGGGCACTTATTCTTCTGGGGTTTTTCATACGTTACTGGGATCTACCTTATGCATAGAGTCCGAACTCAAAAACGATGGGACACTTGGGAATGTTCCCTCGTTAGTGCGAAATGTCCGTCACTTCTATCTAATCACTTAGAGATTGCTTCAATAGGGTTTTTTTATGTTAAATCTATAAAATGATTTAATGTATTGAAAGGTCACTATAACTTCAAAATTAATTGTAAACTCTGTATGACTTAGAAATATTTTTAAATAGATTTTTTTTGTTTTTTGGATATTGATATATATCTATTAAATATCTTGTTTTTATAGAATATAATGAATTTACTGGTCAATGTTTTTGTTTATCAACATTAAATAATCAACATCATTTAATAATACCAAATCAAAAATGTACAAAAATAATTTTTAATAATAATAATGAAAAAAAAAATTTCACAACAATTTATCGAACTGGTTTTATTGATTTTGGAAATCATCTTGAAAAACGTCGTTCAATACAAAATCATAATCAAACAATTATTGTTTTTTTTTTAACAGTTGGTGGTCGAAAAAATCTTCGACAAATAAAACGATTAGTACGAGCTATTTATTTACGACAACATTATTATTTAATACATGTTGATAGCGTATGTATTTAAAAAACTGGAAAAAAATTTTTTTTTTTTTTTTTTTTTTTTCATATAAAAATATAATTAATTTTGTGTTAGTACAGCGTGAAAATTATTTATATGAAGAATTATTAAGATTATCAAAAAGAATTTCAAATATTCATTTAACTAATAAACGTTATCCAACAACATGGGGTGCATCAACATTATTAACAGCACATTTAGATGCATTTAAACAAATATTTAATGAATTAAAATGGAATTTTTCTTTTATACTTAATTTAAGTGAAACAGATTTTCCATTAAAGTAAAAAAAAAATTTTTTCTTATTAATAAAATTATTATTTATATTTTTCAAATAGACCTATTCAAGTTTTAACAACTTTTCTATCAATGTATACATCATATAATTTTCTTCGTTCACATAGTCGAGAACCATATAAGTATGTTTCATAATATTTTTAATTATAGATTTTTTATTAGTTTTTTTTTTTTTAATTTAAAGATTTATTAAATCTCAAGGATTATTTCATACATTTATTCATTGTAATGATTATATGTATCGTATTGATTCAAGATCATTAATTCAAAGTATAAATTAGAGAAGGAAAAAAAAAAAAAAAGAATTTTTTTCTTTTTTTTGTATTAAATTATATAATTTTTTTTGTTTTTAGATATTATTTATGATGGTGGATCTGATTGGTATGTATTAAATCGTGAATTTGTATATTATGTAACATATGGTAATGATGAACTTGTAAATGGTCTTCGACATACATTTAATTATTCATTATTACCTTGCGAAGTTTGTTTAAGAATTTAAATATAAAAAATAAAGTCTGTTTTTTTTAGAGTTTTTTTCATACTCTATTAAGTAATAGTATTTATTGTGATACATATATTCGAAATAATTTACGTCTTGTACATTGGAATCGAGAACGTGGATGTAAATGTCAACATAAAAATGTTGTAGATTGGTGTGGTTGTTCACCAATTATTTATAGAAATATTGATAAAATAATATTGAATGTAAGATTATTTTTAGTACATATTATATATTATTTTCATTTTTATATTATCAAATAGAATAGAAACAAATAATTCAACTTTTTATATAAATTGAAAACATAAAAGATTTATAAGATTTTAATAGATTTTGTTTTTCTTATCAATTAACACTAAAATATATTGAATTTTCGATATTGAGAGAGTGATAAATTCTAAAATATGTACTTGTTAAGTTTCAGAAGCTTTTCATAAGTAATAAAAATTTTCAACAACATGAGAAGTGTTTTTTTTTGATAACTAACAAAGTTCACTAGTACAATATTATATATTTATCGATATTAAGATCGATATAGGAATATAAGCATCAACTTATCTACTTCACAATGAATAGAATTAACTGACACGATTAGAAAATATATCAACATTGAAATGAGAATAGAAAAGAATCGAAGAATGATAATATTCATTAATTGATCCAATGAATTGAAAAACAAAACAACAAAAAGAAAAATTATGGTCTTCATATAGCATAATGCAATCAACTTATTTGATATTAGCTACAGTCATAGACAAAAGTTTAAAGGAAAATGTATTTTTCATTTTTTGCTATAATAACAAGTATCTACCTGAAATTCAAATAGTGATTCGGATAGTCAATGAAGAGCTCTATCAAATGCATCCGATACCAAAATTTCATAGATGATTTAAGGTAGCAAGGTTTCTAGAAAACCCAAAACCGTATTTTTCAGGTGTCAGAAGACTTTGCAATAATTCGTTTCTAACAGTACTAACTTAAAGAACACAAAATTCTGAAGAAAATGAAGGGTCGCTGCCTTTCCTTTCAAAAGTTATAAGTATCACAAAAATACGATTTTTAGCCGTTTCTTGATAAATTTCACTTTTTTTTCCAGTTTTTGTAATGCTTATAAATTTTGAAAGGAAAGGCGGTGACCCTTCATTTTATTCAAAATTTTGTGTTCTTTAGGTTGATACTGTTAGAAACGAATTATTGCAAAGTGTTCAAGACCTGAAAAATACGGTTTTAGGTTTTCTAGAAACTTTGCTATCTTAAATCATCTATGTAATTCTTGTATATGATGCATTTGATAGAGCTCTTCATTGGCTATCCGAATCACTATTCGAATTTCAGTTAGATACTTGTTATTATGGAAAAAAATCAAAAATACATTTTCGTTTAAACTTTTGTCTTTGACTATACTTCTGCAAGTAGTAAAAAAGTAATTTTTAGAATGTAGTTAGCTGCATCAAAAGCTTAAAGTTAGCTTTCTATTGTTTTTGTATGAATTATGATTTTAAGAAGATTTTCAAGATATAGGGTGTGAGTTTGAATGGAACGAAGACATCCATCACACCCAAAAGGTATAATGACTTTTGCGATCATCATTAAAGACTGATGAAACTTCCTTGGAGAAGTTATTTTCTTGATCCTCTACTCGGAGATACTCCTATCAATGTAATAAAAGATTTTTTAACCAGTATAACTAGATTTCAAATATAATTGAACTCTAAAAAAAACTTTATTTTGTGTTACATTAATATTTTCGTTTTTTTTTGTGATAGGAAACAATTGATAAACCTTTCTTTTTTGCTCGTAAATTTGATCCAACTATTGATGAAACAATTCTTGATTGGCTTGATGAAAAAATTTCAAGACGAAATTTATCGAATAGTAAAAAAACAAAAAATTTTAATTTTAATCTAATTAAAACAAAAAAAAAAACTTCTAAAAAAATTTTAGGTGCTTTTTATTTACAAAATATTTATCATATAAATTATGATCTAAATAATTTAAATAATGTATTAAAATTAATTGATTCATATGCACGTACAATACTTATTGATTATCAAGAACATCGACGTAATTGTTTTCATGATGATAATATTCAATTAGAACAAATTCATGCCATATTTCAATTAAGTTTATATCAAGGTTATTCATTACAATATAAATTTAATGATGGAGAACAAATTGAATTATTTATTCAATTAAATTCATTTACAACTATTAATTCAAAACAAATTAAAAGATTTGAAGTAAATTTTTTCTTTTACTAAAATAATTTATTAATATAAATTTAAATTTTCTTTAGATTGGTCAAGAATTAGATAGTAAAGAAATTATTTTTATTGATCGTAGTAGAACATTTATTGAACCAAAATTAGTCAAAGTTCTTATTGAATGGGAATCTATGACAGATAATGATACATCTTTAATTATTAATAGTCCTAATGGTATGATTATCTAATCTAAAAAAAAATATTTTGTATTACTTATTAGAATACTCATTCGATAATCAGAGATCACCTCAGTATTAGTTAAAAAATCATCTTATAAATATTTATTAAGATTATGTTTCAACAGATTAGTGAATTTTTCTAACAATATACTAAAAGATACAGTGAAACAATTGACCAGTTGGTGTATGACAGTATATCTACTATTTACGAGGGAACATTCCCAACTGTCACATCGCTTTTGAGTCGAGCGTATGCGCATCATGTAGGCCCTAATGATCTATGAATACTCTGAAAAAATTTCGTGCTGCTAGCTTATTACTACCTAGATATTGCATTTTTACTGTATGTTTAAGCAGCAAGCCGTGGTCCCCCTCAGGAATGCTAGGAAAACTGACTTTCGAATTTCAACTTGAAACTTTGCATAGAGATAGGCGTCAATGAGAATAGTTTATTCTGAAAATTTCAGATCTTTTGATTGTTCCCAGTCTGAAATAAGAATATCGGAATCTGCTGGTGTATATCAGCGATTTTACCATAGCTGTATCGTAGGATAGAAACAACGAAAAGATCTGAAACTTTCAAAATAAACCATTCTCATTGAGGCCTATCTCTGTGCAAAGTTTCAAGTTGAAATTCGAAAGTCAGTTTTCCTAGCGTTCCTGAGGGGGACCACGGCTTTCTGCTTAAACATACAGTAAAAATGCAATATCTAGGTAGTAATAAGCTAGCAGCACGAACTTTTTTCAGAGTATTCATAGATCATTAGAGCCTACATGATGCGCATAGGCTCGACTCAAAAGCAATGTGACAGTTGGGAATGCTCCCTCGTTAGTGGCGTACTCAGGATTTTTCAGTATGCTGGATCTCGACTTCTAAGCATGGGTCCCAAATGAAAGTCATGGGGGATGATGTTAGGCTCAAATGATGGAATTTTAACAAAAAAAAAATTGAACTCGAAGTTTGCGAAAAAAATTAGCATTTTCCTGGTCCCTCCCCCTTGGATTGTTTTTGCTGTTAGTAGTATCCTGATTTTTAGAGTTTCA
>CAJNOP010000723.1:46376-84021 GCA_905250075.1 Rotaria sp. Silwood1 | reverse complement strand
ATTTTATATTTTGTTATAGGTGCTATTCTTCAACGAGTAAAACTTCATCCATCTTTAGAACCTCTTATTATTGATATATTTTTTCCGGTGGTATCTTCACCAAATATGATTGGTATATGGAAAATGTTAATTATTAAAGAAAATCATGAAAATTATTTAGCTTCATTAAATTTTCTTGTTTTATTATCTAATGAAGATCAATTATTAAATATTCAATACTTAAAAATAATAAAAAATTTTTGGTCTATAACAAATATGTGTACAACAAAAATAAATTCATCTTTATGTAATGATTTATTAAATCAAACGAGAATATTAGCTATTAATGATTGTTCTCAACAACAATGGAGTTATTTCTTTTATGACATTAAGTCAGATTGGTGAAATCTTTCTTTCTTTTTTTTTGTCTTGTTTATAATAATAAAAAGATAATATAATATCATGAATTATGTCTTATAAAACACAATTGTTAATTTCACTTCTTATGTTTCGTTAAAGAACTAAATATGAGAATATGTACATAATAATTTATGGCATTGAATAAAGAGAAGAAGTAATATAATCATTATTCGTTCTTAAAATATTACATAAGATAAAAGAAAAGATACTAAATATGTAAAATAATATATATATATATATATCCGTCTAGTGTGATAGTTGAGAATTTTATTGAATAATAGTTCAAGTTTGTTAACAAATTTGGTTTTTTTTTTTCATTGCTTAAGTAAGTTTTAATATTGATGGAAAGTATTTATTTCAAAAATTTTAATTTTTAGACATATGATGTCTAATTGATTTATTAGAAAAGGAAATGAAAGATGTAATATTATATAGAATTTTCAAATAATGCTATAAAAAATTATAAACTTATTTTTCGTCTTTGATACTTCAATAATTTAAACTATAACCATCTTATTTCAAAATATTTACTTTTATTTATTATAACTTATTAATAATTAACACGAGCATTTTGTATCAAATATTGTTATCATCAAATTCTAGACAGTGATATATGTAATATCTAAGAATTATTGACTTTTTGTTTTTTGTTCTATAATTATCAAAATTAAACTGCGAAAAACTTCTTCAATAATTGAATGTTTGATAAATACTTTCTTTTTTGAATAGTATTAAAATTGAAGCACTTAATGAGGACAATTTAGTAGGAAATAGAATATCATTTGCATACAGGAAACAAATTTACTATTGAAATGATGATTTTGTTTTCAGAATAATTACTTGGAAATAATGATCTTTTTTTTATTTCAGGTTAATCAAACAGAAAATAGATAGCAAAGATAGGATTGATTAATGCCATTTGGGTACTAAACAATAGATTTTGTCAGATCCGGATCAAGTCGAACCGTACCGTTAATACTTTTAATAAATTTTTCTAATAGGAATAAGTCAGTTACGTTTTTTTCCGGTTCTTTGTATTCAATAAGTAACATGTCCTACATATTTGCTCAAACAAATAGATCTAACCGGATGCAAAAATTTTCAGACTCGGACCCAATGGATTCTACTGAATAGCATCAATCTGGTATTCAAAAAAACAAAAGTTCAAATCAACATAGCTTCATTCTTGATTGATAGAAATGATAAAGATTTTTTAGAAGTTTAATTCTTATTACAGTCTCAAATTTATAATATTACAATAAATACAAAATTTTGATTTTTGTTTGTATAGATTTTTAATTGAATTTCTCATGCTAATAATTAATTCAAAATTAAAAACTTTAAAACATTATCGTCGATTTTTATATTTATTTCAACGTAAAAAATCTTCATCAATTAACATAACTTATTCTTATCAATATACAATGCGTTTTCGTAATTATTTTGTTTGATTTATTTTAATTTTATAAATTTTCATTTTTATTAAGCACGATTACCTATAACACTCCCACCATTTGTTCCGACATTAATGTCTTATCGATGGTATGTTTTATCTTTTTCGTTACATTCCTAGAGTAAACTAATATATATATATATTTACCGTTCATGTAATTACTTACGAGAAGAACAAATGACATTATATTCGAAAAGACAA
This sequence comes from Rotaria sp. Silwood1, assembly GCA_905250075.1. Taxonomy (NCBI): domain Eukaryota; kingdom Metazoa; phylum Rotifera; class Eurotatoria; order Philodinida; family Philodinidae; genus Rotaria; species Rotaria sp. Silwood1. The sequence continues at coordinate 81,968 of CAJNOP010000723.1, read as the reverse complement.
AAAAAAAAAAAAAGATAGAGATCGAAAAGTAAGATTATAGATCGAAAAGAAGGATTAAGATTATATTCGTACGATCAAACAAACAATCGTTTTTTAAGCACGTTCAACAACAACAAAAAAAAACGTACAAACAGTCATTCGATTGCTGATTAATTATATCACACAACTATTTTATGTCTTCTTTTTTTTTTCCTGTATGTTTATATGTGTGAAAATAAACGATTATTACTAGTGTGTCAAGGTTAAGACAAAAAAAAAAAAAGAAAAGGGTGAGACAGACGTGTTATCATTATTATATGTCTCGTCTTTGAACATGTTTATTCTGTATGATTCAACATTATTTATTATAATTGTTATATTTAAAGAAATTGAATCTAATCAATTAAATAATAGCAACAAACAAAATAAATATTCTTTTATTATTAATATGTGGTTTATTTCACGTTGTATAAGTATTGATTCATTAAATTCATGTTTTCAACAACAAAAAACTAAAATAAGTCATGATTTTTGTTTACGTAGAGAAAAATCAGATATTTTTACAATAAGGTAAGAATCATAGTAAATTTACTGCTTTTTGTTTTTTCTTATACTAACGTTTTTTGTTATTTAAACATTATTATTTTTTATAAAGCATTTTGTTTTTTGTATCATGTTTTATTTTAACTATGAAAGAACGATGAGTAGTAGTATTAGATAACAGTTGTTATAAGGTATCATTGTTTCGATGAAAAGTTTCATAAGAAAAAAAAAAGAATGTATTCATTGTATACATATCATTCATAAGAGAATATATCGTTTGTTCTAATCATAATGATGATCGATTTTATATCAAATCTATTATAGAAATGTTTCTCATTATTTTATAAAAAGGTTTGATTATTGATTTTTGACATAATTCTTAGGATAAGTTTATGTTTCTAAGCATCATCTAGAGACGAGATTATTTTGTGTTTGTAAGTTATCAAATTTATTAGATGTATAGTGTCAAAGTTAGTGTTCAGTAAAAAAAAAAAAACAAAAATGTGTCCGATTATAATGTGATAACTTATATATAAGAAAAAAAATCGATTATTAAATATGTTTAGTAAAATGTATTTTTTTTTTCTGTTTTGTTTATATTATCTTTTATTTGACTATGAAAATGGATGTAAAAGAATATTTTTTTTTTATCAAAGAAACAAAAAAATACTAGAAAAAACTTTGTAAAAGTTATTTTTAAATATTTTATATAGATCGAAAAAACAAAAAATATAAAAGAATTTTTATGTTCAATAAAAGTATCTATATATTTTTTTCGTTCTATTTAATGTTTATATAAATTCTTCGAAAAATATTTGATTAATTGCATATTATTACAAGTACTATTGACGTCAAAAATGACATATGCAAATAATAAATTCAGATTAGACTTGTAAAATAGCTTAAGTACTACGGAAATTATTTATCATAATAATATTTACTAAAATTATAACATATAAACCAATTTTCAGGGTCATATGTAGTCAATTAAATCGATAAAGACAACAAATAAAGTCTTTTCGATTGACAAAATCAAATTAAAATAACAAAAATATTTTTGTATTAATCTTTTAAATAAAAATAAATTTCTATTATTTACAGGAATGATGAAGATGATTGTGAACCATTAGCTAAAAAATTTTCATATCATAATCCTAATCCTAATCATCAACAACATATTCGTCGACGTATACCAAAACGTTATGGTAATATATTTGGTTCATTTGCAAAAAAAAATTTTTCATTACGAAAAAATTCAATAAATCGAGAAAAACAAACTGTTCTACCATTATCACAATCAAATTATATATCAACTAAAAATTCTCATCATCATCATTCATTAAAATGTATAAATGAAAAAATTCATTGTTTTAATTCACATAAAAAAAAATCTCATAATATAAAAAATCATCATTATAATCATACAATAAAATATGATGATATACTTGCACAACGTATGCAAGCAGCTATGAGTACTGAATTAATGAATTCACTTGATCGAAATTTTATTTTTGGTCATCATAAAAAATCAATAACAACAACAAATTCTATTATGACACGTTCACATTCATTAAATATTTGTACATCATGTTGGAATGATCAATCGAATGAAAATTCTTATGATAATTTTAATAAAGATAATATTTCTATTCATGTACCAACACCTGATTATGATGAACAAAATGAAGATATTATTATACAAATATTAAAAAATGAAAATAATATTAATGAAGAACCTATTATTGATTATGATGATTCAAAATCAATTAATAAATATGAATTAGATGATAAATCAATATTAAATTCTAATGATGAAATTTTATCATCATATATTATTCCACAAACATTAACAATAAATAGTAATGAACAAATATCTATACCACCTTTACCACCACCATTACCTGATTTAAATATTGAACAAAAGAAAATAAAATTTCATTGTCGTACTATTGCTGATAAATTATCATTTGATCATAAACTTATACTTAAAGATGAAGAGAAAGAAGAAGAAGATGATGATAATGATGATTTAAAACAATCAGGTAAATCAAAAATAAAATCTTCTTCAATAAATTTAAAATTATATTTTTTTTTTGTTTTTAAGAATTATTTAAAACATCTTCTCATAATTTATCAAAAGATTTAATATTAAATAAAAATTTTCAATCATTATCATATACATATTCACCTGATGATTCAATAACACAATTAACTAATCATGAAACAAATTTAACAATATTATGTAAAAATTCATCATTAATAGATGAACAAATTCAACATTGTTTATCATCATCATCACCAAGTACATCAATTGATATTGATCATGATGATGAAAATGGTTCATCATCATCAAAACTTTATAATGATTATAAAAAACAAGCTTCATTAATAAGTATACCAACAAGTACAATGCATAGTCATTCTATTATAATACAACCAATGCATACACATTTTGGATTACGTTCATCAACATCCTCAACATCAACAAATGAAAAATTAACAGACATGACTTTACCAAGCAAACAAATGAACGTGTGTGTTATTAATCAACTAAATGAACATTTATCAACACGTTTCCGTAAGCAACAACAAGAATTATGCGCAAACAATTTTAATAATTCTGATAATAATAGTCATCAAAGTTACGTTTCATCACAAGAATATATGTCTGGAAATAATAATAATAATAATATTCAATCGAATGTTTATGATGATCCAAAAGATATACCAGTGATCAATTCAATATGTTTATCTTCAGTACCTCCACCACCACCACCACCGTAAGTAGAATAGTTTCTTCGCTTGAAAATTTCATTAATATCATGTTCAATTACATATCAATATTGAATTGGTTGATTTTCTATTGAAAATATGGATTAACATTCTAGCAAAATGAATGTCATTATTATGTTTTGAAGACTATGACGGCTTTTCTTTTTTTTTTTGGTTGTGATATATTTGATGAATCTAAACTATAGTATTAATAGTTCGATAGTAGATGAAATGTTTTATCTCATCCAAAGAAAGTCATGATCTATCCTATTTAATATTCAAATGAATATTGAGATTTTTTTAATGAATTCTGAAAAATAGATTATGTGTTTCTGTTTTGTTCATTAAAAATGTTGTGTAGTTCGATATGCCATAAAACAAAAAAAAAAAAGAAAAACAATGTAATATAAAATCATCTATTTCCAAGTGTCACTAAGAATATTTGTCATTCATATATAGATATAATTAGAACAAAAAAAAAAGAACAAGATTCCTGAAGTACGATTTATAATCATTGATTTTTCTCTAGTATATTGTTTTGTTTTTAACTTTAAATAATAAATAGCTGTCTATACACTCAATGTAGATGAATCAATCAAGGTTAATAAGATCTTTTTAATGTCATCGAACATACTCAATAATACTAAATATTAGCAAAAAAAAAGAAAAAACTCGTTACCTATCACGTGTTTATACTTAAAGAAACTAATATAATTTCCTTGATAGACAATATAAAATAATCATAAGATAAGCCAACATCTAATCCATTTTTTATATTTTAACAATGAGTGTTAATCATTTTTCATTGAAAACTCCCAAGATATATTCATATTGTTTATACTATTTATAAAACATGCATTCGATTATAAATAAATCTATCATATTAATCATAAATAATATTAAATCTTATTTCTATATATTTTATTGTATTTGATTAAAAAGAAATAAATTATTTTCTTTCTCATTTCATTCTCTATATCAGATTACCTGCTGATGGTTTTCGTCCAATAGTACCAGTTATAAATCGTTCATTAAATTCTCAACGAACATCAATTATGACATTATCACGTGAAGCGAATAATTCAACTATACCTTGTAGTACTGGTACATCAACAATATCAAGTAATTTATCTGATACACGAATTTTACGTGAAGTAAGTTCTTTTGGAAATAATCAATAAAGTCAAAAAAAAAAAAAAAATTATTTAGTTACGTGAAAATCCATTATTTACACGTGCAAAACAACAACTTGAAATTGAACCTGGTTCAAATGGTCGACGATCAGGTCGTCGATTAATTGGATCAACATTAAATATAACAAATAGTGAAACATTAACTAATGATACAGTATCTTATATACAATTAGATAATTTAAAAAAATCTTATGAAACAAAAAATACAAAAGAATTTGAAACAATTATTATGCTTCCAAATGAATTAGATACAATGCTTGGAAAACGAACTAAATCAACAAATGATATTAATCAAATAAAATCTCGTCCATATACAAAATCATTAATACAAACACAATGTCGACAATCTGAACTTGAACTTATTTTTCAAGTAAAAAGAAAATTCTTTTTTTTTTTCTAATATTATTTATTGATTATTTACTTTTTTTTCTTTTTTTTTTACATATTAAGAAACGTGCGCAACGAAGCGAACAAAATTTGATGTGACGTATTTCCTTAATACGTGTCTGTATAAGCTAAAAAATGATGCAGTCAATCATAAACGATTTAGTTATTGTTCCTATTATTCAAATGAAATCAACATGATGGAAAAAAAATGAGAAGAAAAAGATCTAACTTCTTAATACTTCAATATCCGTTATTAACAAATATCTTTTTTTTTGCTTTTCTGTTTTATATGTTAGAATTAATTTTTTTTTTTTTCGTTTTGGCCTTTTTTGATTTTGTTCTTATGTCGTTTTGAAAGAAATAAAAAATAAGTTTCAATGCACAGATATATATTGCATCTGTCTTTTTGGTTTTTTTTTCTTGTGTGTCACAGATTATCAATTAGCTTTTACATACAAAGGGGGTAAAGAATAATTTGTATTTATATGTATAAGAAACAAATGGCACTCGGGCATTGCGAAATTTTTCTACAATACATTAAATGAAAAAAAAAACAAAACACAAGAAGAAAAAAGAGAAAAAAAAAATTTTATCAGACACATGTCACCCGAGAAACGGCAACATCGTGATAAGTACAATAATCAACAAGTATATTATTTGGTGTTGAAGTTTTCGATGATGTAGCAGATGATGAACGTTTATGATGATGATGATGTTCTTGTTGTATTGTATTTGTTCTACAACAATTTGTTAAAAACCAAATACGTGAATATTTTGTTTTATTTATTTTTGGTTGAATATTTTTTAAATTCATATATTGTTGTTGATTTTTATTTTGTATATTTGATATTGTCATTGTTGATGATAATGATGGTATTATTTGTTGTTTATTTGAATTAATATAATTAATATTATGATTATGATCAGAACATGATTCAATTGTTTCTTTTGATATATATTTATCTCGTGTACGACGATAACGTAATAAATGTAGATTATGATAAGACATTAATAAATTTCGTATACGTATTGGAAAACATCGACATAAATATTTAATAAATGCTCGACGAAATTCACGTGATGAATAAGCATATATAATCGGATTGACACTAAAAAACAAAAAAAAAAAGAAGAAGTAATAGTAGACGAAGAACACAAGAAGCAAAAGAGAAAAAGAAAAAAATATCTAATAGTTCATTGTTTTTTTTTTTTTTTAATTTATTTACCTTGAATTGACATAACCTAACCATGTAAACATTTGAAAAACAAGTTCATTTCCAGTTAAAAATTTTTCTATTGATGTTAATTGTATTTTACGTTTTATAAATAATTTTGCCAATGCAGTTAATGGATTATAAACAAAAAATGGTAACCAACATATAACAAATATTCCCATAACATAAGCTAATGTTATTGTTGCTTTTTGTTCTTTAGAAAATTTTGTTAAACGTTTACCAAATGATGTACCTATATTTGATGTTATATTTGATTTTGGTGTACGTGATATATCATATGATGTTGATATTGTTTCTTGTGATTGTACTTTTTTAGTATTTAAATTATTTATTTTTAATTGATGATTATCATTAGATATTGTTGTTGTTGTTATTGATGGTGCTAATAATGTTGGCATTGAAAAACGTGATAATGATGAATTTTGATAATCATTTAAAAATGCACCACTTATAGATTTTTTTATTTGATTTGATAATTTATTTGTTGGTAAATTTAAATGTTCATCTAAATTTGATGAACGTATTGGATCAGTATGAATTATTGTTGATAATGAATCACGTGTTGATGATGGTATACCATGATATTTACCACGATGTATACGTAAACATATATCTGCTGGTGGTTCTATTGTTGTATTATCATTTTTTAAACCTTTTTTTTTCTTTTTTTTTGTTGGTGATGTTAATTTAATACCTGTTTTAAATGCATGTAATTGTTTTATTGCAGCACGATATATTCTTATATAAACAAAAATCATGACAAATAAAGGTATATAAAATGATATTAATGATGAAAATACAATATAATATATATCATCGGGAAAAAGACAACGATATACTTCATATTGTCGTACAACAAGACGCCAATAAGCTATAGCAGGAAATGAAATTAGACCTACAATAATAAAAAATAAATATAATTAATAGACAACAATTTGATTTTATATTTACCTGAACATAACCAAACAGCAACAAGTAAATAAGGCCATCGTTTAACAAAAAATGTTTGATGATATGATATTGGATTTGTTATTGCTGAATAACGATCCAATGCAATAACACATAAATCAAGTATAGATGCTGTACTTGCACATACATCTATTGAATGCCAAAGATCACAACATGTCTTGCCAAATGGCCAATAGTCACCATATATAACTTGTACAATAGCAAATGGCATAACAATTAAACCGACAAATAAATCGGCACATGCTAATGATGCCATATAATAATATGTAGCTAAAAAGAAAAAAAAAAATGTAAATCTATAATAATTGAATATGAAAATAAAATGAATAAGAATTTGAATTTAAATTTAAATTTATTATTAATGATTTATACTTCCTATTGTAAGATTAATACGGATGAATTATTTAAATAGTACTTTTATCAGAGGTAATGTTCTATGATTTTTTTTTTAAAGAAATCCTTGAAATAGGATGTCAACAATAATAATTATTAATTTTAGCTTTTTTCCGTTCATAAGACCAAGATAATTAGTAGTAAGATCTTTAGTTACGTCATTATATTTCAATGAAATTCAAAGAAAAAGAAGAACAAGCACTCAGTTGTTCGTTATTTTTGATAACTAGACTATGACGAGTAATAAATATCCCATGAGATTATTATTGATCAAAGTTATTTAAAAATAGAAACATTTAGATTGATAATCAGTATTTATCTAGAAATTACATTGAATGCTTGATTTATTCATCTATTCGATTATGTAGGTGAAAAATAAAAATAAAAATAAAAAAAACGTTTTATTAGCTTATTAAATAGAGTATAGTTATACATTAATTATAAACAATAATATACCTGATTTTAAATAACGTTCTTGAACAACAGCATATATAACAAGACCATTACCAAAAACGGTAATAAAACAAAAAAAAGTTAAAAAAATACCTAATGCCAAATGACTTAATTCAATATTTTGTTGAATATTAAATGATGAAATATTATTAATAGTATAATTTATATTTGATTGAATAGTTGTACGAATTGTTGTACTAGTTAAATTAAGAAAAATTTGTCGTATTGTTGAATTGATGGAAATGGACATTGGATTTTTTCTCTCAAATTAAATTGATCATAATAATAATAAGAAAATATTATTAAATATTTGACGGCATTCGTCGTCATAGCGTTTATTAACTTAATTGTTTTTGTTTTTTAATCATTTTTTTGATTTAACTATACATATATCTAAAATGAAATGAAATTTAAATATATTTATCAATTTTGTTTTTTTAATTACACATAACTAAACTAAGATAGTTAATAATCAAATATCTTCTAAATAGAAAAGGTTAACACTGTTGATATAGATATATAGATCCTTTATCGATAATAACAACAACATACTATCAAGCAAAATCGAATGCCATACTGCCTTTGATCACAGTATGAGTTGAGCTATCAATACAATCATCAGGAAAACACATGCAAAAAATTGCCTCAAGTGGATTATTGCTGTATAGTGTCAATCATTAGTTTTCCTTTTTTTGTCGTACGATAAAAATAAACATAATAATTGAGTTTAACTAACAAATAAACAAATAAATAAAATCAAACTAAATTCATACCTATTTAAATCAGAGACATAGATATTCAATGAATTATTCGTTTTTATAATATATAAGTACATTCGTATATATTCTAAAGGAGATCGTAATTGAGTCTGTATGTTCTTCTAAGAAAAGGGTTCCTTCCTATTCTCTAATCGAGCGCATAACGAAGATAGAGAGAAAAGAATAGTATAAGAGCAATAGAGAGAGAGAGAGAGAAAGACTCATACAATATATGCGGTGTGGTATTTGTCGATCGAGTTCTACTAGAAGAGAATAAAGAAGAACCAGAGAAGCGTTTCAATATTCCAATAATCTACGAAACAAGATGAAGCAGAAAAAGAAGAACAAGAAGGAAAAGATGATTGAACACGCCTAGCTTCATTTTAAGCAATAAGCTATAGATAATCAAGTGCCGTTTGCTAGTTGCCACTTCTTTTCTTTTCTTTTCTTATTTTTTATTTTTTTATGCATGCTCTTTGTCTCAAGGCAATCTTTTCTGCTAACTATGTAGACTTACAAAATATTTCATCATCATTTATAGACATATATATATATATACATATATGTCTCAAATTATATTATTTTCTATAGTAAATATCTTTATGCATAGGATGATGGTGGTAGTGAACTTGTCGAATCGATAGGAATAATAGAAGAGAAACTTAATGCAATTGTTGCACTCTATCGCATTCAATGGTATAATAACAAAAACAGCTATGAGTACATTGTTTGTGGCCTCTTGTTGTCTTCTTCTTCTTCTTGTATCACTTTTGATATAATATAAGATACATATATATATATGTATGTATGTATTTATATTAGGAAATTTTAATATATATAGAGATTTGATATCAAAAAACGATAAAAATCTAATAAATACCTGATCAACTGTGTTAGTTATTCTTTTTTTTTTGTATGTGTTTAGTTGTCAAAGTTCAAGTCAAGTTGTTTTCGCTTTCTTTTTTTCTCTTATCGTTACTCAATATAAAAAAAAAGGATCATATTTCCGTTTAAGCAAGATTAAATGTAAATATCTCGGAAATGACTAACGTCTTCAATAATGTGTGTATATGTGTATGTGACGGAAAATAAACTGTGTCAATAATCGTTATTATACAATTGCTTCGATTCCATCTATCGTTTCTGGTTTTTTTTTCTTTATTGATCACGATACGAACGACAATCAAGACCAGTAATGATCTATCAACATTTGCTGTCAAACTCTTTTCTTTCTCATGTCTCACATATGGTATCGATAGCATAGAGAGTCAAGGTCAACCTCGTGACTTGTCGATTGGAATAAATACAAACAAAAATCTCATCCGGGTCTTCATTGCTATAATCAAGTCGTGCGTGCAAATATTTTCTTTGCGTGTATATATCTATACCCTATAGTCATAATACGATCGATTGCATATAACAGCAAATGATTACTCAAGTGATGATGATGATGATTGTTTTCTGCTGCTGATGCATCTTCTACTCCATCTTCTATTAATAATATTTATTGATCGACTATTCTTCTTTTAGAAAAACAAAATAAAAATAAAAAAGAAAGTTTTTCTTCTTTCGTGTTAAACAAAAAACATGAAAACTATTTATATCGTTTCTTACTAAATATTCATCAATCGTGGAAGTATTTTTTTTATACTAAAACATACAAAAAAAAAATTTAAGATCTTTGAACAGTTACATATCTTAATGAAAGAAAATGATAATGAAAAAAAAACAGAAAACATACCACTATTAATTATTTTGTAAGATTTCTTGTCTTTCTTTCTTTTTTTCTAACCCTCACATATAGATCTATAACATGAAAACTCATTCATACACCGATGATAGTTTTTTTTTTTTTTTGAATCTATCCTTGTATATATATCAACGATTGTTTGTTATTTTTATATCTATCATCTTATCAAATTTCAATAAAAATTCTATGAAAAATATTAAATAATTTGAACATAGAAATGTAAGCGGATTATTTAAAAACACGAGTGAACAGAAGAAACCGAGAGAGGGGAAACGTAAGAGAAAAAGAAGTGTTAAAGTAAAAGAGCGTAACAAGTTTCTTTCTTTCTGGTTTCGACGACTAGTTTACAGGAAGAGGAACTACTCTACTCTGCTCAATACCTCACACGAGACTATGCGTCACTGCCTCAATAACCAGAGAACCTTACTTAAATATCTAAATTTCATTAAAAAAACAAAAAGAAGCAAAATATATATATATCTATATATATTTAGAGAACATTTATCATGTAAAAATGTATTAATTAGATTTTCTAGATCTATTTTAACAAGTATAAGTTGAATATATATAAATAGAATCAATTGATGGGTGAGACACGCTCATCTTCGTTCTTTTTACTTGTTTTTTCTCTTTTCCTCTTGTATTCACTCAATAAATAAACAAATGAGAATAAACGAATGAAAGCACGCACTTCCGCACGTATACAAAAAAAAAGGTTTTACTATCTAATGATTGTTTCGGAACGAATAAAAACTTTTCATAAATTAACAACTATTTAATGTGTATTCACCATATATATATTTGTTTTTGTGTATTATCTAAATATATATATAAGAAATCGGCAATTGTCAATTAAGTTTCCTGATTGAAGCAAATTTCTTCTTTTCCTGACAACATCGAGTCGGAGTGTGTAGATAAACATTAAAAAAAACATGTTTATCTTTGCATAATATTTTATAATAATTCTAAAGTATTTAAATTCTTCTTGATTGAAAAAAAAAAAGAAAGAGAAAAGATAAGAACACACCTGATCCCGCCTACTAAAATTATCCTATGGTGTTGAATAGCTGGTTTTTTTATATCCGGTTCAGATCTGTTACTCAATCCTGACCAACTGCGTGTATATGGGTAGAAACGGAACATGCATTAGGAAATGAATACACCTCCTACGTTCACAGCGACCTAGAATATATCTCCATTCGACAAAATGTATGATCTCATTTTTTGTTTTCTTCTTCACTACAATATATCTTATCTTGAATAGAAATTAAATAAATATATATTGATACATTTTATCAATTCAATTTCAACGGATTTTTTCATATATATTCATGTTTCTGTTGATTAGAGAATAAATTTTTGCATGATAAAAACGTAATAGTATAATGACAAAGTCCATACATATAATATGATATGTTGTTTGATCTTTCTTTTCTCATACATATATTTATATATAGACATTCAAAAGAAAAAAAGTTAACTATATAAAGTTATTTATTTCTAATAGAAATATTGTTTTGTTTACCTATGACATTTTAAATTATTTTCCATTAATGAACGTTAAAGATAATAATGATGATGAGACAAACGGAAATTTAATGATCCAACTTGATACATTATATATTTTGACACCGACAACGATTTCTTTTTTCTTGATTAATTTGATAATCAAACAAAAGAAGTATAACATTCATAGAAAATATTCTTGTCAGGTTGTTTTTCCTTATATTCTTTTTTTTTCCTTTTGTTAGTCCTTTTTTTGGACATTGAGACAGTAAGTAACAATAAAAAAAAAACTCCTACGCATATGGAAAAGAAAAAGAGAAAGAGAGAGAGAGAAGAAGAGTAAAAGAAGACTAACGACAACTATTACCAACAATCAATTAGCTGAAAAATTGTGAATATTTGGAAAAAAATAAGTAAACATTATTTCTGGTTGAAAAAACAAAAAAGAGTTCATTATATTTAAACTATAAATTGTCCTGACAAGAAAAATAACAAAGAAAAGAACATTCTCCAAAAACATCATGTATAAAAAATTTTCATTTATCTATAGATATATTTGATAAGCACAGTTGGATATTATGTTTGTATATGCATAGATACAGAAGGACAAGAAAAATACAATATATATGTAAAATAATTATTAACAAAAGAAAAACAAACAAGACCTTGAGAAAATTATGTTCTTTTTTTTTTTGTTAATCAAAATATAACCTAAAGGATTGTGATTGTTTAAAAAAATATATTTTAATTGTTTTTTTGAGATAAATATCTATATTTGATTTTATTAAATAAACAAAAAAAAACAATAAAGTAATTATTATTTTGATAAATGAATTAATATTAATATTTTTCTTGTTTCTTTTGTTTTTTTTTTGTCATTGTCTAAATTACGGATTTGAAATTGAGCAAATTTTATAGTTGATTAAGATGAAAAAAAAATATGACGTAGCATATTTATTTATAAGAGACGTGCTTTTTTATATGAAGACGGATTATTTTGTAAGATTCCTATCATTAAAGAAACTTATAATATAATAACAGAAAGAAGACACTTACTTTGAGTTGTTGCCGCATATAATAAAAAATGTTTTTTAGTTTTACAGTCAATTATAAGGTTAAAATGATCAACGTAATTCTTTTTTCAACATAGACAATGTGTTAATTTGCGGAAAACGAAATTTTATAGTTTCTAATGACCTAGATATTTTCATAACAATCATAGAAATAATTGCATGCTATACTAAAATAGATCTGATTTTGTTAATCGAATAAAAAAAAAAAACAAGATCTTATTTTTATACAAATAAAAATAGTAGATTATATTATTTAATTTATACTAAATTTTCTTTAACATTTAAAAAGTTTATGTAGTAAAAAGAAAGAACATTATAAAAAAACCAATATCCTATTGTTCTCTATTTACAGAACAATATTTTCTCGAAGAAATAACTGTAATTAAGTCATATTAGTGAAATTGAAATGAAGAGAAGCGTAATCAATAAAAACAAAAATATATATATATATTGTATTATGATAAGGTTATTCAATGTGAATATTTGTAATTTCATATAATAAGTACTTGTTGTAGAGTTTTTATTTTATTTATTAATAAATTGAACTATACATTGATTGCAAATACTAGAGAATTGTATATTGATTACAGTATAATACAATAGTGATAGGAAGCTCATGTAATACATTAGAATATTTCTTTTCATAAAACTATCCGATATATTCACAAGTGAGTTAATAAGTGAATTTAAAATCATAATTCATAAATAAATTTCTAGTTCTCCTGTGGTCAAAATAAATTAAATGCCTTAAAATATATTCTCATGAGATATATCAAGAGATAATAAAAGTTAAAAAAAATAAATACAGAACTCCATACACAATTGCCCAACAACAGGAAAACGGATTGACGTAAATGTTAGAAAATGAGAAGGCCGCATGAGAAGATGTTTCAAGAGCATTCAGTATAGTGAATAATTAGATAAACATTAGCGAGAATAAATTTCATGTTTTTTTTTTGCTATGAAAACTTATCAAACGACATTTTCATTGTATAAAAAATTTCTTTAAACAAAAAAAAAATAAGAAGAAAATATAAGTGAAAAATCAATCCGAAACCAGTCATACTGTTTTTTTTGGAAAAACTACACAAAATTATCATCATAAATTTTTATTAGTGACTCATCCATAGACAATTTATGATCAATTATTATGTTGTGTTAAATAGAACTTCTGACCCGAATTCATTGATTTTGTGGTTACAATGACATTGTAACGGGAAGTATAAGATAATATGTGGAATCAGTTAATCGAGTCGTATATAATTATTGATAATACTTAAGAATAAAAGTTAATGCTTATGCCTGACTAAATTTTCAAGAACAAAATTTTGAATAGGTAGCAAATGCTATGAAGAGTTTTAATCTAATTTATGTTAAATTTGTACTAATGTGATTTATCATGGGTCATAATGCTATTCTGCACTGTTGAGTAAAATTGATGCTTGTTACTTGTGTAATTCTTGAGTTTTTTTTTTAAGAAGATAGAATTTGAATACAAAAGTAAGGTCACTTTTCACATTTAACCTTTTCAAAATAGCTCTTTTAAACTGTAGCATCTATAATAACTCATTGAGTAAGTAAACAAAACTATGAATATAACTATAATAATGAAAAAAAAAATTAATTTCAATAGTCTAACTAAATCTGAAACATATTACTGATGATAGAATTAGCTGTATGAGATCTACCGATGCAGTCATGCTGAATTCTTAAGTTAATTTTCTGTCGAAGTAAATAAATAGGTCGAGCTCAAACAGGGTGAATGATTTTGATAGAAAAAAAAAATAATAATAATATTTATAGTTTTTTTCATCATTTGTTGAATACTTATCAAATATTTCTAGTAATAATCTATTTTATAACACAATCTAATGTTCTTTTAAGGAAAGAAAAAGTCATAACAAATAAGATATTGCATAAATAAATACATAAGTCATATGAATAATAAAAAGAATTCATTGTAATCATGAACTATCCTGATGAAATAAAAATGTCTGAACAAAACCTTCAGCGAATTCGATGTTTTATTCTCAACATATTGAATATCAAAGAAATACTATTTATACAATTAATCTTTGATGAATTCTACATTTATTTTTCTAGTTATACAAACTAATTTGTACTTCCTTTCTGTTAATGAAACACTATTTAAATGTTTCAAAACATCATTTCATATAAAATTAAGTGTGCTCTATTGAATGGCAAGGTAGGAAAGAACGTATCAACCTAAAACTTTTAAATAAAAAAAAAACAACAACATAGCTTCAAAAAAAGAATCTATGATTATGAGTGATAAAAATTTTTTGAAAATATGAAACAGTATCTTGTAAAAACTAAAAATATTGTAAGAACTCGGTGAATATATCTACAAGATAAAATTTTTCAAGCCCTATCAAACGGCTAGTTTCACTTTTTCATATCTCAGCATGAAAACACATTAATAAAAATCATTGTTTGAAAGCTAAAAATCTTTGAAAATGACAGAAAGACTGAAAAAAAGACGTTGTTTGAGTATATCCTTGATACTGAATTTAAACGAGTTCTATCTATTATTCTCGAAAAAACCAAACTATCTAACTGTTCTATTTTTAGACTCGTTCTTATTAGAAGACTTATCATGTTAATTTTCTTTTCCGTCGAATTTGCAAGAAGACGAAGTTTTCTTTCGAGACTACTTGTTTTTGTAAATTGGACAAAAACGAAAAGTGACATGATAAGTCTACTACGTATTCGGAAAAAGACTGAAAATGAAAAAAGTTAGCCATTTTGGTTTTTTTTGAGATAGAAACAACAGCAACTAAGATATTGATATTTGACATATTCATCGAGACTTTCAATAGATAGAATATGATATAATCTAAACTAATTTGTTAGTATTTCAACGATAGACAATTTTATTAATGTAAGTTCAAGGTAAGTTTTATTGTTTTTAACCACTTTATGGACGAGCAAAGAATAAAACTCGTAGAGCCATTGAAAGTGTTGTAAGATATCCAACAGCACAAGCAATAAATCGACCAGGTTGTGGTAATGGCATCTAAATAAAATACATACTAATGTAAAGAAGGACAAAAAAAAAAAAACAAAGAAAACTAATGATTAAATATACTTGATAACAAACTGTATGTACTAAACGTGAAATAAAAAAGATTCGAAAATGCCAATAAGCTATATTTGGATCAGGATCCGTTGTAACATAAAAAAAGCCAATAAGTACAAATGGTATTATATTTTCAATATCATTTAAATGATTACGACGAATACGTTCAACATCTGGATCAGTTCTAACTACAACTGATTCATTTTGAGCTAATGTCAAATCTTCTGAATTAGCATAGACCTATAAGAAAAAAACAAAAAAAAAAAAATTTTACCAAGTATAATAAATACAATATTAAAATATGACATCGTTTGATAAGCGTTTCATTGTGGTAAGTGCAGCCATACCCATTAATTTGCAAATTGAGGCTGTTGAATAAAATGCAAAATTAGTAAAAACTGAATTATTAAGTGTATAATAAAGAATTGACATTGTTGAAATATTTGAAATGAAATCTAGATGAATAATAATTTTGGGCACACGTCAATACATATATGTAAACGAAGAGAAAAAAAAAAGAAATGACGAACAAGATATAAAATAAGTATAGAATATTTATGCAGTAGTTTGTTTTTTTTTCTTCTTCTGTTCTTTTAACCAAACGCTTCGATTGTTTTTCTGTTGATGCACGTGTATGTGTTTATGGTGGCCTTTTCTTCAATCACAGATACAAAGTGATGATAAACATTTATTATTTGACGTCGTAATTTTGAGTATTATTATGAGAAAGATTGAATAATAAACTCTATTAAATATATTTTCCTCGTACTTAACTTTTCTGCAAATACTTTTAACAAAAACTACTTTCCAAGATCACGGATATTTAAAAGCCGTTAATTTTTTTGCACATCGTCGTGCTGTCACATAAGCTGGATCATACAATGAGACATCTAATTTAAAGTCTTCATTATATTTTCAGGCAACTTGTCTTATCGAAAATTATTTATCGTATATCCATTATTCTAGAATAAAATAAATTGATATTTTTCTTGTATATATCAAATAAATCATATGAATCCTAAGGATTTATTTCGTTTTATCATGGTGCGAAGTTTTATGTCTTTAATCATATAAGAAAAATAGTATAAACATATTTGTTTGTCGTGTCTTAGTACACATTTTTCGCGTTCCTCAAAGTTTCTAATTGGTTTGTTAGTTTGTAACACGAAAAAAAAAATCAGTCAAATAAAATCAACAAAATAACTTAGCGAAATAAACTTACTAACTTTCAAATGATACGATAATAGTATTGTTTTCTTTATCGTACATGAAATGCATTGTTAAATTGAACTCACGAAAAAGTCTCCAAGTGTTGTCCTGGGATTTCAACGAAAAATATATAAATTTGTCAAGTCAAGTATTATTATTTCAAATATAGAAAAATTAGCTGCTGAGATTAATCTGATACCCATTTATAGATGGACTCAGTTTTTTGCTACTGACTTCAAATAGGTTATTAGTTTTGTATCATATTGTATTTTTCTGACTGAAATCACTTGAATAATAGTCAAAATGGTGCAAAATCATTTCTTGAGAATAGTCTTCCAGATAGTTCATAAGTAACTATTTTTTTCGGAGTTTGAAAAACGTACGGTTCTGTAGCGTTAGCACAATAGAATTTTCATCTAACGTACCATTGATCGTTAATGAAATGAAACAAACGAAGATATCGATAAAATTTTTGTTCTTGCTGTGAAAAGATATCAGAAGGATATTTTTCATACACACCCACACACCCTCTATATTCCAAGAGATTATAATATATTGCAGAAAGAATGTTTCTATGTTTTTATAAAGATTGATTTAATAAGTTAAACAAGATATTTTATGAAAGTGTATTATTAAAAAATGGTAAAATATATTTCATAATAAAATCTTTATTAGGTGCATGTGTAACATCTTGATGACGTACATGAGAAATAAAAGTAAATAATTTTCCTTGTTCCCATAATGTTCTTAATCCAATAAGATCTTCTTTAAATTGTCTTGAATTATTCCATATTTCAATATCAAGTGAATTTGATTGATAACCCATAAATAAACCTGATTCTTTTGGCTGGACTACTTCATCAATATCAGAATAAGTCATAACAAATGCATTTAAATTAATCATATTTTGACGATATATTTGATTTACTATTCCACGTTCATTATTTATATCTGGAAGAAAATGACAATCAGATATATATCTATTTAATTGATAAGGATCACGCCAATAATTTGCTGCACTAATTGCATTTTGTACTGGATTTTCATATGCATATTTGGTAATTAAGTCACGAAATTCTTCAGGAAGTTGTAAAAGATAGGGTATACCAAAAATTCCTTGATGTATACCACTTAATGTTATTAAATTATAAACAGGTAATGAACATCTTTCAATTGCACCACGTACAATAATACTTCCTTGAGAATATCCAACTATATTAAAACCTTGACGAAGATGTTCATCACTATTAACAATATCACAAAATTGTTCAACTTGTTTATCAATTGGCAATAAAAATGAATCTTCTTTACCATTACCGATTTCAACTGATATAACATAAATACCAGAAAAAGATGTTCGAATCCAACCAGCTAATTCTTCCATACCAGCAGCTGTTGATGATATACCATGCATTAGAACAACTGGTCGATATATTGAACTTGATGTAACAGTTGAAATCAACACAACAAAAACAAGGCCAATCATTTTTATTCAACTAGAACAATTGATTTTTCTTTGGCTTTTATTCAAAAGAGATAGCCAACAAACATCTGGTAGTTCCCATTATATTCTAGTTCGACTATTTGTTCTAAAACAATATTATCTATTGTTTTATTGAAGAAAAAAAACATTTTCAAGATAAATTATATCGCAGATTTTTATCAATTGAAATAAAAACATGAGGGTGTGGGTGCATCTTCAAATATGTATTTCTAATATCAATTAACATTGAAATTAATCCTGTTAAGTTTAGAATTTCTATCATATTTATAATGAAGTAACACAAAAAAATCTAAAAATTTAATTTGTTGATGATCATTTCATTTTGTATTTTTTAGAATTAAATACGATTCACAAACATGAAACTGTTCAAATGACAACAAATGTTATTCCGGAGTAACTTATTTCGATTATTGACAAATTCAATCATAACACACATTATAATTGTATTAATACTATATTAACAATCAAAATTAACTACGTAGTTTTCGACATATTATTGTGCTGTGAAACAAACTGCACAGAGGCTTGGGTGAATATAGGTGAAAAGAAGAAAAACATAGAGACCCATACTCTAATATGAGATTTATTATGATTAATTCTAGACTCAACAGAAAACGTGCCTTGAGTTTACGAAATGTACTTCAGTAATTAGTACAGTATGTTCTATCGCTTTGTGTGTCTTCATGATTCGTATAATTGTCTTATAGATTTCATGACAACGATCAATGACGATTTTATTCCTACTCCTGAACGCTTCCACTTTTCTTGAAAGTTGAAGTCACTTTTACAGAGTAACTTTTTGGTGAAAACGAATCATTGACATGAAATCGATCATTCAATTGACTATTACTTCTTTTAGACCCTTTAAGAAGTATTAGCTCTGTCGTTTTATTCATGATTAACTGTAATAAAGCAAGCTGAATATGTTGTTTATTGATATCCATGTCTTGATTAATCTCCTTGAATAATAAATAATGTAATTATTCATGTCAAATAGTATTGCATATTTGTGAATACTGAATTGTCATTTTTCAAATATTTCATCAGTGAAGTAAAATAATAGATGAAGTTTATTTCAGTTTCTATTATTTTTTTAGTGAAGACTAGCCTCAAATGACGACGACTCTTTTCGTGAAATAAAATTAAGATGATCATTTGATAAGTCAACACTTGTATTAAATACTTTCGTTCGTTGACCTTTGTTTTTTATCAGCGATTGTGATTTTCCATTTTCATTATCGTTTCTGGATTTATTACAAAATATTGACGCTAAATCTGCTGTACACAAACTTGGTTATCAGAGCATTGATTATTCCTATTCGGAAGTGATCAAAAGTCTTTTGTTAAAACCTACATAGAATGATTAATGCCATGGAAATCGAATGAATTCTTAGCAAGTGAACGTTGAAATTTGTTCATTGTTGTTTTCGATATCAACATATCTTTGATTATGCTTTTGCAGTTCTAGCATGAACTGACGGTCATCAATGGTTCTCAGTCGTAATATCATATTATTTTCTATACTATTTAATGCTGATTGTTTTAATAAGAGATGCCGAGGAAAGTGTTTTCGGTAAAATCGTTCAAAAATATTTTTCTCTCTCAAATAATTAACTAATATTGTTCATCAGTTTCTAGAATGTTTCCTTGAAATCTTGATAGTATTGTTCAAAAAGATGTTTCTCTTTTAAACAATCTAAGAGTATCATTACTTTAAGGAGCACGGTTTTGATTTAAATTAATGTCACTTTCGAAATTAAATTTCATTCGTTGTTCTAATGATTTATCGTCATCAGGTAAAATTTGATGAATAATCTCGAATATGTCTTTGAATTCAAATCAATTTTGAACAAAATGAATGTAATTGATTTTTTCGTCTTCATTTTCGATTGTTAATTCTTTTCTCCAACATTACCAGATTGTCATATCTCTTCGATTTGATCATATGAGCTACACTTGAATTTTTCATTTGTGCAATATTCTTCGCATGTTTACGAATTCATTCTCCTTCAATCACTTGAACAATACGATTTTCGGTTGATTTATATAAAGATGACGAATGGTACGTTGAGATTCTTCATTAATGCGTGCAGAAATCTTATGAATATATTCAGATGTATTGTCTTCGGCGAGTAGTTTCTCACTTTCTTGTTGATAGATTTCAGTTGAATGTTGTCAAAACAGTATTTCAAAAGATTTGGCATGGTCAAAAAGACTATCAATACCTACAATCATGAACATCTCACGCATATCAATTATAATCATGTTATCTATGTTTTCACCAAACCATTCCTGCTCAACTATTATCAGTACAGTGTTCCTAAGAAATTCTTAAATGGCTGGATATTGAACAGTGTTTTTATGAAACAGAACAACATTCATGTTGTATACAGGCTCAAGTTTTTGTGCTATAACATAGGTTCGATCCATGTACATTAAAATATCACAAATATTAGCAATGGGTTTACGATAATCATTCTATACAGATGTGAGAATAACAAAGTACTGCGTCACATACGATTCTAATAGCAATCGTCTTATCTGAGAGGAAGTTAATTAAAAGACGATAGTGTGGGTGTGGATGTAGGTGTGAATGTGGGGCGGGGGTGGGTGCGGATAGTTGTGTAGGCTTCAATTGTACGAATCCACACCCCACATTGTCACTCACACTCACACCCACCCAGTGGCCGCGCGAAGGATCAAATATTGGGGGGGGGGGGTGTATCTCGAATTGGGGGGGTGTAAAGGGGTTTTTTTGAAGAAAACCTTGCAGAAAAAGCATAAAATGGAGACAAAATTTGAGTTTTTTGCTGGAAAAAACTGAAAAAATTTGATTATTGCGGGTGTACACTACCCACACACCTCCATTTTCGCGGCTCCTGCACCCACCCACATCCACACCCCACACCCACACCCACACAGCCACACCCACCCACACCCACACCCCACACCCACACCCACACCCATACACCCACACCCTCCAGGCGACCCCTAACTATCATGTTATCTTCCAATCATCTACTTTTCTACACTTGGCGTGATCATCGCTGTTTACACTATTACTCAACGTCTGATGTGGCTACCACTCTTTCTTCTATTGTTCAACACGTCAGGCGTGATCATCATCCTTTGTGTTATTGTTTAGCATGTGACACTATCCTATAAATACAGATGCTTTTTCATTTCTTTTCAATAAACTGTATAACCAGTGCTAACAAGTAGAGATCAAATACTCAATAAATAAATATTTAAACATTATCTTTTACTTATTATCCGTTTTTCAGATTCATCATACGAAATGTCATCAACAACACCCGATAATATTATTCTTAGTAGTGAACCATCTTTCGATATAATTGAGCAATTTTCTAAATTATCAATCACATTGCCAATTCATCAGCAAAAAATTCAACTTAAATTAGATCCTCATTGTAACGAAGATGCCGACATTATACAAAATTGTTTGGCATTACATATTGGTTTGTCATTAGTTGAATATATACTTCAAGAAAGTCCACAATGTGTTTTTTGGCTAAAAGATCATTTTTTACCATCGAACCATATTGTATTTACCAAGGAAGTGGTAAATTTTCTTTTTTACTTTCGTTCGTAGATGATTTTATTTTTTAATTGTTATTGTAGCAGCTATCCGAGAATCAGATCCACGAAATTCTTAATATAGTACGTGAATCAAGTAAATGGCCTCAAATTATTTTCAAAGATAATAAACAAATTAGATCAATGCTTCATATAAGAGAATCTCTAACTAATACGGTATATGGTTTATATATAGTTGGAGAAGATGAAGATAATCACATCTATATGAACTCACAAGTAAGTAGAGCTCTTTTAGTTTTGATCAATTCTTCTCTTTTTTTATTCAAAATCATACTACATTTTTTTCCTTTCTAAGGTTTATTGCTCTTGTTTTCGTTTAAACTAAATAGACACGTACACCCTAAATAAATGAAGATGATTAATAATAGGAGCTAACCATGAAAAGGCAGATTTAAATTTGTTTCATATTTAATAGTAAGTTTTTGAGTCTAAGATTTATAATGAATAACTTCGAGTGACGACTCATCTAATTTTCC
Source organism: Rotaria sp. Silwood1 (assembly GCA_905250075.1). Taxonomy (NCBI): domain Eukaryota; kingdom Metazoa; phylum Rotifera; class Eurotatoria; order Philodinida; family Philodinidae; genus Rotaria; species Rotaria sp. Silwood1. The sequence goes on along the minus strand of CAJNOP010000723.1, from coordinate 59,050 downwards.
ATATAGTACATCTGTGCATCAGTAAACACGATTATTTATCGACAAAGTATCTGTTGGAGAAGAAGAAGAATGGGCAAGAACGTTGGCATTATTGTTTTTCTTAATTTTCTGTCAACTTGAAATGGAAAAGAATCAATGTAATCGAAATCCGCTTCTTCGGATTATATACACCCTATATATACATGGTCTAGTACAACACTGAGAGCTTGAATGAGTGTGTGTAATCTGAAGTGCCATAATTCATAGGAAATTCGAAGCAGCCATAAAAATCGAAAACTTTGTTTTTTGCAATTGTTTTGATAGACTTTTTTCTCTATATGTATATCAATCGTATTCATTCAACAACCAGTTTTTACTTCAAGACCTAAGAGTGCCTCTCTCGTTATCGAAATTTCCGAAGAACGGTTTCTCGAAAAATTTTTAGGAAAGATAGATCTTAATGAGTAGAGCAAAACCTCTCATAGGCTCAAAGTTCCTAGATGCAGTATTCTATGAGATACTAGGGGAGAGAGGTCACAATTACTTCAATTTTCGCCTTTACACTTCCCTGTTTTTTCAAGGTACTACGTTCGATCGAGCTGAAACTTTTTTTGGAAGGTATCAAAAAAGCCGCATGTCTTTTTGAATGGAGCTTTTCTTGTAAGACCTACCAAAACTCAGCAGAACAGTATTTTACGAAGCAGAAGAATATAACTACCCTAAACAATGCTTAGTATATATGAAAAAATTTTCAGCTCGATCGGACTTAATACGCTGGAGGAACAAGGGCGTTTCTGCACTTTTTTTCATGAAAAAATTGTTTTGCGGAAATTCGAAACGGTGTACAGTTGTCGTTATTTTTGTAATGTAAGTTTGATTTCTTCTCTATCTTTTTAAAATTTAAAGACAATTTTCGCGTCTCAAAATGTAGTCGATAGATAGATACTAATTGAGAGTATACAATGGTCACCGAAATCAACAACACTTTTGAGATACTTAAGTGAATAGTTTTCTATAGCAAAATATTCTGTGACGTTCACTTCGCTTTTTTTTCCATATTTCATTTCAAAGAATTTTTTTGAAATAAACCAATAAGAATTATGGTTAGGACTAGTGAGGATAGTAGTGTAGTTTTATTTCTTTCTGAGTACTGGATTCAATGCCATGTGAGTGTAAATCGAGTAACAGTTTTCGAATGAAATTTTTTTAAAGTCTTATTTTATCTTCCAAACAGTAAAACATAAACCATAGTGAAGAAAGAATAGGTGACACTGCACAATTTAGAATAGATGAGAACCTCAATACTGAAGTTATCTCTTTCTGATTGTTTTAAATAATCTTTTCACTATTTCGAACACAAAATAAAGCATTAAAAAAATTCCATTCGAAAGCTGTTACTCGAAATTAATTCAAAAAAATCGGGAAACAGTCTAATATTGTTTAGCCACTCAGAGTAGATTTTTTACTGTTATATTTTTTCTCAAATAACTTGTTTTTCTGTCTCAAGAGGGAAAAAATACATTTAACAAAAGACAAAAAAAAAATGTAACAGTACAAAATCTACTCTATAACTGGCTAAACAATATTAGATTGTTTTCGACTTGATGTCAAAAATTCGAAGCACGATCTAATATCGTTTTTGCTAGTTCTAGATCAGCTACCTATCGAATGAAAAAATAAGAAAAAAATTGTTTTCATTTGCACTGTGAGATTATGTCATGTTGTTGATGTACGGCTACCATGATGCAATGAGGGATATTGTAATCAAAATCCGTTCCGTTTCAATCGGTTTTTATCCTCAGTCTTGAAATAAAACTGTTATTGACGCGTGAAATTAAGATTGAAACGATTAGAGAAGGTATTGACACGTATTGCGAGCAAAATTAGGAGAAAGACGCATTTTTACCCTCTTTTCGGCGTTTCTTGTTTTGCCTGGACTTCCTTTATACCTGAAAACTGTATAGCGATTAGTTATGATTTAATCCTTATTTTTTTATTATAGCTTATTCGTGAAGCTATGAAGGCGCCAACACATCTACAAGCCAGTTATTCAATAATGATTGGTATCAAATATTTACATGAATTTGCACATTTTGTATATGCAAAATATGGACGCTTACATTTACGTAACTCTTTTGGTATTCCATTTGAAGCAAGTACCCGTACTCCAATTGGTATTTTACGTGGTGAAAGCGGTAATCGTTTTGAAGAGCAAATGCTTGGATTTGTACTTTCACATGCTGGTCATTCAAATATACCTATGGATGTAAGTGATGTATATATTTTATATTCCATCGACTCTTGTACTAATGATAGAAAGAAACGAAACTAAGAACAGAATGTGTCCTTTTCAAATGTCTCTCTGTCTGTATATATTTTCCCAAGCTAGTTCTAATCTTTACATTAATAATTAGATCCAGTTTTCGGTAGTTGAATTGTAAAAGAATTCTATCTGATTTGAGATTGATGGGTAGATTATAATCAATTAAAAAATAATAGAATATTTTATCATAATAGATTATTTCAGCTGTTGCTTCGTTCTTATATGTTGACAATAATTTTTGGTGTGCCTCTGAAATATATTATATATTGATTTTGTTTAAAAAAAGCATGTTAATAGCAATTGCCTTTTTATTGATCCTTTCTACCTTTGTTTCATTGTCGAAGATGATTTTTGTTCAATCTTCCTTGTGAAAGTCTCTCAATAGGTAATATATTTGAAAAAAAAATAATATTGAAAACATATATCTAGAGACTGAAAAGTGGATTGTTTCATAGTTAGACACTATCACCAATTATCATTTTCATTCTAAGAGTTTTTGTCTACGGCAATCGCTCTTTGATAATGGACAAAAGTGAATCGAGCGTTTTCAACGTTTTTACGTTGAATTTTTCTCAGTCACTTGAAGACAACTGCAAAGTCGAGATTTTAGGCATGTTTCGACAGTATTTCTATTATCGTGAATGAAGAACTTGTTAATGCTCAGAAAAAGAGCTCTTTCAGCGTTTTAATCTAATGGGAGATTTTGACAGAGTTGAATGTTAATCGAATTTTTTAAAGTATGATTGAAAATGTTTTTTTCTCATATAATTTAATTTAGATAAAAATGTGTCTTGCACATTCAAATATCGATGATCATTTACGTATCATTAGTAATGATTTCATCGACAAACTTTTACAAAAAGAAACATATAACGGTAAGAATAGAAGAACTTTTATATTTCGATTTCGAAATGTTTTGTAATTTTATTAAATTTTTTCAGTCTCGTTGGAGAAGCACAATTTTTTGCATTATGATTATATGGCTTTTTCTGCTCTTCAACGATATTACTTTGATAAAGCTGCTGATATTCACGTATTCCATGATCATGATGATTTTTTACAAGCACTTCCTATTAAAGAATTATCCTTCAGTGACGACGAAATGCACGTACAAAACAAAAACAAAGATAATGACGATGAATATATTCAACCATTTCATTTAATATCAGATAAAATCATATTATAATCAACTTTGAATCTAAATGAACGTTTTTTTTTTTTGTTATTTGTCTTTTTTATGCATTTAGTATAGGTGAAGTTTTTCTGCTAGTTCATATATCCCTGGAGAATTATCAATGATCATTCTAAAAGCTTAAATTAGAGAAAACTAAATGTATTGTCTTCGATTATTTTCATTATTCTGTTCCCATAATAGATTATCACGTTGTCTGGCAAATCAGTTCATTTATGAAATGTGAACAAAGAGGGACAGGAATTATTTCATTACGAATTTATCTACATACCGATATATCATAGGTTAGATTTTTAAACTGAAATAATTACATGGTAACAGTCGATTTGTAGTCTGTAGTATCTTTTGTGTGTGATTAACATTTGTACTGGATACTGATTCTGCTTCATTATTTAATCTAGCATCTGTTAGGAAAAATGGATAACTTAATATATTTGAATAAATTTGATTTTTTTCTAAAATTATAAATATTTTTATTTAATCTAAATCTAATAAAAACCAGCACCTAATCCGAGGTCCTCCAGTTGAATCCGACCCAATCCGAAAAATCTGATTTGTTTATTTATGCTAGATTAGCAATTTAATAAAACGAACTTGAATAACAATAATCAAGAAGACAAGTTAGGCGAGACTAATCTTATATTTTTGTTTTATTCGACAACGAACTCATTAGAAAATAAGCACTTCGTTTTTCATTACTTTATTACAAAATTAAAAGTCAAGAAGATTCAACAAATGGAAATAAATGATACAATATTAATTAAAATCCTTTTAGTCACTACTTAAGCATTGAAAAATATCCAATAAGATAAGAGGAATGAAGAACATGAAGCAAATTTTGTCCAGATAGAAGACGAATATATATATATAAAAACAAATGAATTCAAAGAAAAAAGAGCAAAAGTAATAGTGAAATCAATTATAAAGAAACAGTGGAAAAGATTAAAATATATTAAACTATACGAAGAATGAAAATAAAAAAACAGAATTTAATGTGACAACAGAAGGACTACATAACAATTGAGACTATAACAATTTTGATCTCTATTCTTAAATTTGATTCTTGAGAATTGTAGACATATGATGAAAGTGATTATTGGTTGAACAAAAGATACTTAATATATTTATTGATTAATCAAAACTAATGTCAATATTATCTCAACATAAATCAATAACTTTTCGTTATTTTTTCATTTTGAAAAATTTCTATTGAACAAAAAAGAAATTGAAATTCTGAGATATTTAAGGTACCGGTAATGCAAATTTACAATACCTATCATTGTTAGCGATAAAATTACATCAATAGATTCATTTTTCTATGCTGATCACGAATATCTACTTAGTTTTTCGATTTAATAAAATTTTCATGAAGAAAAACGCGAAATTACTGAGAGCATCTAAAAATCAGCAAAAAAATTAGTTAGGGAAACGCAACGTCTATTTATTTGCTGCTCGATTTTTCATTCTCACCAATATGATTTTCGAATTCCTTATATAAAAATGACTCTAGAAACGTTATCTAAAGGTTTATCGCATATTACATGTTCAATCTAAAAAGTGATGCTACTGTGTGTCACTTCATGTGTACTGCATAATTTTGCAAACCTATCTAGTTTTTTTTCTGTTGATAGATAAAGTATTCATTCATATGTCAGTTGAAGCGTCATTTGACGAACAGTAAAAATATGGCTCGGTTTTTTCTACATTTCTTTCGTGCGCAGAGAAAATGGACCTGTAATATGAAACCGTCAAAATCGGCTCGTATTTGGCTGTTTTCATCATCAAAATTTCACTTGAGAGAAAAATAAAGGAAATATTTGAAATCATCACGAAAAGTTGTGTTGAATAACATATGCTTTAGTGAAAAATGAATTTCATCAAAATTACATCGCTGAAATAACACGAGAGGGAAACCACTGAGACTTCAGTTTTGAAGTTCCATGAAGTCTCAGAAGCCTTGTGAAGTCTCATGAAGTCTTCTGGATTTTTTGACATATGTTTAGTGCACGAAAAATTCATAAGAAAACCAATGAAATAGTAAGGTTTTTGATGATCTTATTTTAGCAGAAATGTGAACTTTTATTGTTGTGTCAATCTGCTTGAAAAGTTCGTACTCGTTTGAACTTCAAAAAAAAAAAGTTAATAGTTCAATTCTTTTTAATGAAGTTATTTATTTCCATAAGACGTGTTCTATCAATTCGATATCAATTTTATGAAGCATTTGAATCGTTTTTGTTTGTTTCTATCATTTGTGAAAGTCTATCGGCCGATAAACGGCTAGCTTTAGTGATCAATAACCAACAAGTCGTTTGCTTATATATATATTTAGGCTTGTTATTTATATGCACCTGAAGGATGAGGGTGTGGGTGGATCTGGTTCTGGTTCTGAATGTAAAGAACAATAAGTTCTACACGGTAGCGAGACGGGCACGCACATTGCACATGAATGTCCACACCCATACCGCACCGAAACCCCGATAGTCTATCGTGGTTGTATTTGTAGTTGAGTATGGTGGATCTGTTGGTTCATATCGACAGCCACTATCATTTTTTGAGATGATCAATTGACTATCAGCATTCTATCGATGTTTTTCTCAATGAAGCCTGATACGAAATATGTCCTGGTGATGGAAGTTAAAGCTACAAAATCCTCGTAAGTCGATCTGATTCATACATATGAAATCTTTTTGAATAGTATCAGTTTATTTAGTCATTAGTGATCGATAATAAGCGAAAATAATTGAACAGAAAATCCGTGAGTCCATTAGTGATGGTGCGCTCACTAAGAAATGATACAATCTGCTTCTTGCATGGCTCAAATCAGTTGCCGCTATGGATTGAATCGATCAGCAAGTCGATTCATTTGTGCAAAATAATTGTTTATCATCCATTGGCATTTGTATGTTATGATACTTTTCACTTGTCGTGCTCGACTAGCCACAACCAGTGATTGAATCACGAAGAGTCGGTGTTGCACTTGGTCAATCTCGTAGAATTCGTTACTTGAGTTTCCACACAAAGCATCGCTTTCGAAGAAGACCTAGGGTGTGGGTGTGTGGATGTGGGTGTAGGTGTGAATGTGGGGCGTGGGTGGGTGCGGATGGTTATGTAGGCTTTAGTTGTACGAATCCACACCCCACATTGTTATTCACACTCATCCACACCCACACTCAAACCCATACCCACACCCTACACCCACACTCACACCCACCTACACACACCCACACCCCACACTCACACTCACACCCACAGCCACACCCCACCTACACACACCCACACCCCACACCCGCACCCCATCTACACACACCCGCACCCCATCTACACACACCCACACCCCACAGCCACACCCCACCCATACCCTATAAATTTCATGATTGGTATAGATCGCGTCAATGAAAATACAATATTTATTTGACATCAAAAGATTTAAACAAAACGAAATTGTTTCATAGTTGAAATGTGTCTATATTCATCAAATGGATATAAGTCAGCATTCTTTACGATTCCGGTACTACTCTATTATCAACCATTCTTAATAGTCGCCATCGTTCGAAGTGAATCGTGAACAACACATGAATCAATTGTCGACGAAATCGTTCGGATGCACAAATGTAGATAAAAAATGGGCTCTAAAAATGTATAGAAATATTTTTTTTTCAACAGAATAATGATTTGTAATGTTGTTTGATCGATTCATGTCTTACCCCAAAGTTAATATAATATAATAAGACAGTCATAGTGGCAGTAAACTGTATTTTTGTTGAGACAACAGGATCATTCATGAGACTCGTGTTGAGTGTAAGAGCCACTAAAATGACGTATGGCAAAACAGTAAAAGCATTGACAATAACTTGCACAAGGACCATCACTGTCAATTGTTTGTCGAGTTCACGTCGAACAAGAGGCAAAGTTCGATAAGCCAGTCGTCGCACATTATAATATGCCAAGGATCCAAACAAGATTGTAATGACAACAGGAAGAACACCTGTAAGGACAAGAGTGACAAAATAAGTACGATATTGTAAAAAGATATTGTTTTGAGATGCACAAGTGACTTTGCCTGTAGTAGGCGAAAGATTTTGATTGAAAAAGATCAAATATGAAATTCCATGTAGAATCCATATGATACTAGACACTGCCATTAGACGATGAGCCACGTGAATATTACTCCATTGTTGCCAGCGAGGACGAAAACAAGTTGCAAAGTATTGATCGATTGTCGCCAAGATAATACTTGTAAATGAGATTAACGCAGCTATTGGAAAAAGGAAATATCGTAATTTACAGAAGATTAATGAAGTTTGTGTCCAATCAATACCAAAGCCGGTGATCATTATACGAGCTAAGAGGCCCGTTATTAACTGGCCAACATTGACAATTGACATGATTGTTAAATAGAATGCACATGAACTTTGTCGAAACGTTCGAAGACTTAGAAATACAATGACATTGAGAAGTCCTCCAAGTGTACCGACAATGAGTAGAGGAATACCAAAATAAATGCACATTTTTTGAGCAATAAATGCAAGAGAGTCAGCAAGTGATGTTGACATTTCGATTCGATGATTTCAAATCTAATACATAATTTTATCTACAATATTCATTCTCATTCATACAAAATAATTCCCGCATAGGTATTGTAACCATGAGACAATTTTCATTGGTAAATCCATTCGAAAAAGATCGTTGTTTCAACATGGAGAACAACGAGATTCTATGCATCAAAACAACGTTCAAGCTTAGAATAAATGTGTCAATATCAGTTTCACTCTAAATTATATAAGAGCGATGCTCAACTTAAAGGATCAAACATGCGTTAAAGGTATTTTTTCGAACGGATTTCAGATCCTCAACTACCTCGTGTTCTTAAATTCAAAGTTTTTTCTCAAACAACTTCTGTGACCTATGGGAAAGGCTACGATACGCTAAGAACTTATTCAAAATGAAAAAAAAAGGGCGAGAGTCTGAGAGTGATTACTTATGAGCAAATGTTCTTCTCTTGTTGATTCATCTCCGGTTTGACAGAGAGAAAACTAAAACACGAATAACGAATCGAATCTTGTTCCTCTATTCAACACAGGAGCAACGTTTATAAACTCTGATTAGGCCAATAATATTATTTTTCTTCGAGATACATTACGCCAGCACACAGAAAGTAATTCGTTTTGTTGCAATATTTCGAACACTCGAAGCACTATTATATTTGTTTAGAATCAAAATAGAGTCATATCCTCTCTTTTTTTTGTATTTCCTATCATAGGTAGAAAAATCGATGGCGCAACCAGGAATTAGACAGCAATGTCTATGTGTACAAATTGCTTCGATTCTTTTTCATAGTTTTTTTTCGAATTAAAGCATGTCTGTTGGCAGAGAATGAGATTTAAAAAAGCGAGAAATTACTGAGACGACTCCGAAGCAAATGAGAAAAAAACGACATCACATCGAGTACGTTGTTAATAAAGAGAGCAAAAGAAATCAACGCATCACTAATACGAGTTTCACAGTGAAGCATCAATGAACAGATTTGAACACATCCATATAATAAAACAAGTTCTCTTGACGAGATCAATACAAGACCCCAAACTTATTTCGTTTCGAACTGTGATTAAAAAATAAAAGAGATATTAGATTATCCATTATTTCGACTAATTCATTCAGTAGTATGCAGTTTCGTTCTTTCAAAGAATTTCCTCAAACTCAAAAAAATGAACGAAAAAAGTAAATTGGAGTTAACAAATAACAAAAATCAAAAGTAAACAACTTTTTCGTTCTGTTCTTCACATACATTCCAATGTAGACAATTCATATTTCTCGTCGTTGTATTGGAATGTTTGTAAAGAACAGAACAGAAAAGTTGCTTACTCTTGCTTTTTGCTATTTATAAACTCTCTAATTTACTTCTTTCGGTCATTTTCGTGTCTGACGATATTCTTTGAAAGAACGAAATGGTACACTACTGAACAGATCAGTCTAAATGATACATATTGTTTTATCTGTTCAGCTACCAAGTGCGTTCTTTTTTTGGAAACTGTTGCCTCTAAAGTTGTTTTATCTCTTTGTGTAAATCAATCGCATTGCTTATCATAGGTGGCAGAGCCATGAGGCCTGGGTAGACTCGAGCCTACTCTCGATTGAGTCAGGTAATGCTTGAACAGGCTAATGTCTGCTCAGATTTTTGATAAAAAGGGACCCCTAGCTACATGCCAGCAGGCCACAGAAACGAATTTTTTACAATAAGAGCCTAGAAAACTTCCTGCCTTCGACGGTAGACACACGACTGTAAGATTAGTCTCATAAATAAGACTCCGAAAACATTCGTAGAAAAACTATTCTCGATTTCTAGAGGTTTTGATATTTACAAAATTCGTTTCTCCCATTGTCGTTACTGTTCAAATAATTCTGGAATGTATATAATGCTGAAAAATAAACTGAATCTAAATGAAGACAGCCTTAATCGATGTCCTAAAAATGTTTGCCACTGTCAACGGCACAGGCACTGATTTTAGACATGGCGTGCGTTTCTGCACAGGAACATAAATGTTTCAAATAAAAGTCCGTTGTTTCTTCTTTTTTAAGGCTAAAGAGTAACACAGCGTAAGAATCTTATTGACTTTCACCTCATGGTTGCTGTAGCTTTGTCGTCATACCTGTTTTATTTCTAGTCTTCTACAAAAAGCTTTCTTTTTGTGGAAGCAATAATTTACGGATCGAGTGTTTTGGAAGAGGTTATAAACAGTATCGATACCTCTCACCAATTTGTATGAACTTCCTCTTTTGAGATAGTTCTAATTTATTGGGAGCTGTTATAAACAGCACGTACTATTACCTATCCCTAGTGCTCATTAATTAAACTTTCTTGACTATTCGAAACTGTACAAGCTTATCTATACATCACATGCAATGTAAATCATGTTTTATTAGAGTGTCAAGCCTATTGATACATTGTATGAGTGTGATAGTGATGTTGTCAGCACATTTCGATTTCCGTTTTTCAACCACTTTTTCTCAAATTTTCGTTTCAAAAACCGGTCGTTAAACGCCACTTTTACTAAATCGAAAAAGTCAAGAGTACATTGAGATTTTCTTGAAACAATGAGAAATTAATGAAATGATTTACATAGTAGTCTTTTCCTGTTTCATTCTGCCATTTTCGCACACTTCGTGTAGAGTAGTTGCCATCTATTTCTTTTGGTGTTTTTTTTACTAACCATTATGGAATGAAGCTGAACAGGATTTAAAGATGCTTGTGTTTGGCAGCAATGTTGATGAAGTGCCCAGGCAGATATTTAACGGTCAAAAACGCGTCTAAATGCTTTTTTTGACCGTTTAGAGCGTTTTAACGTGTTTATCGACGAAATTCTTATACTAAACGCATTTTCACAGTTTATCTTGCAAAATTCTAGCTGCAATCGTTAAAAACACCCTATTATGGTGTTTTTCGTTTTGCTGCGCCTATCGAAAATCAAGTCGTAACTTTGAAAAATTATATTATTGTTACGTTCTCAGTAAGTAGTGTCACTATTACACATTGTTTGCTAGCCATCGGCAATTATTACTGCTCACGTATTATAAGCAAGTGGCAACTGGATATGGGTGTGCTTATGCCTATTATTTTACTTCTTAGAATTGTAGAAAAAAAAATAACTTCAAGTTTTATTTATTAGTCGTTTCTTATTTTATCTCTTCTTGTCTTCATCAGATGGAAGCCTAGTTCATCTTTCGTTAACTTTTGAAATAATTGTTCTTTCGTTCTGTCATATATTTTCGTCCAGCTCACGAAGACAAGAAAAAAATTTTCTCTCCTTCGATAACTTGTTTATTCTTTCCTTTTCGTCTGTTCAATTGCGCTTCATCTGATGTGAAGGGTAGTTACCTAGTTTATTTATCGACTTAAGTTTTATTTCATAATTAGGATCAATGCAAGTTTCAATATAAGTAATGCACATGTTTATTATGTATATGAGAATAAGAACACTCAACTCATATAAACGTCTTTGCTGAAGAAAATGTTTCAAAATGAGAGAAAGAATAGAGCACTTAGTGTATCGTTAGTAATGGTGAGTTTTTTTTCTCGAACAGTTATGTTATCGATCAAGTTACGATGATCACTGTATTTAAGATAGACAAAATATAAACGTCAGATTTAGTTCAGAATTAGATTAACAGAACTTAAAAAATTATTCTTCAAGTAAAGTATTAGTGAAGAAAATTCTGTACGAGTACGCGTATATGATGAGTTGTCTATGATTGTTAGAGTTTGAGTCAACTAAAAAAATAACTTTAAGTCTTTAGTAGATGAATAAACTATAGAAAAAATTATCAACCACAAGGAGGGCAGATGTAATCACTCATGCAAATATGTGATAATGTTCTTTCTAGAATAAGCTCGCAGCTTGCAAGATATCTCGTTTCACAAACAATATCGTCGTTTCTGTTAAAAGAATTGTAATTTTCTATTTATTAGAAATTTGTGAAATAATTATCAGTCACTCGTTTCTTTTGACCTATCCTTGCGTTAATCGTAATATTTAGAGATATTTTCACCGAACAATCTAACTAGTTAGTTATTTTAAGTACGAAAATTGAGCTTCTCATTACACGACGAATATAAATAGAATCTTTTAACTACAGAATATTCAATACTTTACTAGTATGTTTCCGCATATTGCGAATGAAATTTGAGGACTCAAGAATCTAATATCTCAGAAAAAAGAAATTAATCTTGATATTTTCCATAGCGTAGATTATTTATAGCGAAAAAAATGTAAATCACATCAGACTAGATTTTTGTTTTCGAAAGAATATTTAGAAAGAAAAGCTATATTAATTGAGAAACCAATATTGTCTTAAGAATCACGACAAGTTTTCTTTGAGTAACTGTTCTTCAAGGATCGACACCAAGCATTTCCAGGGTGTTCCAGAGTTGGTACTCGAGATTGTTTTCTTATAATTTCATTATTTATTGATCTTTCTCAGTTAATTTTTCGTACAATAGTTGACATCATCATGGTTTTATTTTGATAGACAGTCTGCGCAAGTGTTCTTTAAACTAATTATTATTAGATTTCACATTATTCGGTCTCTTTTTGTAGGAACACATAAAAATTAATTTCTATGAAGCGAGTTTTTGAGACTTGAACAAATTAATAATACGAATAAATCTAAAAACGAAGTAATTAA
>CAJNOP010000723.1:20402-41750 GCA_905250075.1 Rotaria sp. Silwood1 | reverse complement strand
TACAAATCTTAATCCATCATAGTTGATCATTAATTTAGTTAGATGTGATAAATGTATTTTTGTCTCACTGAGAAACTGCTCGATACAATTCAGTATTGTTAGAGACTGAAGTGTCTCTCATCTGCAACTGTGATCGAAAATTAATAACCCTAAGTTTTTTAAGCGAAGGAAAAGACTTCATGTTTGAATGAAATTTTATCGTGTATCGACAACTTTCTAACACGACTGAAGCCTATTGGTGAGAATGTATTGCCAATATATCGAAGATAATCAAACACGAACGGTAAGGAAAAAACATGACATATGACACTATTAACTATGTAATTTAGTATACAGTATACTTGTTGATATCCTATATTAATAAAAGTTTGTTGAATATCTTCGTTCGATGAATAATGAGTTAAATAATGTAGTTCAACTTCAGTATTGATATGAAAAGTAAATTTACAAAGACATGATATGTATATAAGAATTTTATCATTAATTTGAGTACCATCGATAAATGTAGTTCGTTTGTCATTAATAATATCCAACGTTAATTCTTCAAGTATTATCATACGATGAAGAAGAGACAAAATTCGAGTGTCATATTCATCAGTTGGACAACAACATGTTAATGAGAAACAATTCATATTAGATAGATCAGTCGAAAAAAAACCAATCAATATTTGTAAATATATTATTATTGATTATAAAGAAAAAGGTTTCGAAAAATGAATGATTTTTGAAACTTTTCACACACAAAAAATAATCAACTATTAATCTGATAATTCAAATCTTTTAAATTGAAAAAAAAATCATTTAATAAACATATGAACTTATCATATTGTAAATAGATGATATATCATCATCCATCCAATCAATGTCAACAAAAAATCTAGTCAATTGTTTGAGACAACCATCAAGTAAAGCAAGACAATCTTCAAAACGACAAATATCCACACATAATTTGTTAAGATTTAATGACAACCACGTAGCCGAAGCTAAATCATTAATAGATGCAAGTTGAACACGTCCAATAATAGACAAGTGTTTTAGATTTTCAAAAACTTTTTGGAAGTATATCAATGCAAAACCGATCTAGTGTTGAATTAGCAATTGACAAAACATCATCAGTTCTGGTTATTAATGTAAAATTAAGATACTTAGTAAAAGCTTCTTCTCTTACTAGTATATCAAGTCGTTGATTATCAACATCCAATAATGAATAGAGAACATCCATATTGTTTAGTTTTTTTTTAAATAATAAGTTATATTTCATCGGGTAGATCAAGTATATCTTTTTTTATATTCATTTCCGTCATTGAATAAATTGAACGGGTGGACTCATCAAAAAACCAATATATAGCATCGATGAATAGTTCGAAGAATTCTTTAATAAGTATTTTTCCTTTTTCTTCTTATTTACACATCGAGAAATCTTGTATCATAATGCATATTAAAGAAAATATGATAGATATATAAAGAGTATTCTATGATTATCTCATTAAAGATCATTCAACATTCTCATATTAAAATAAAATAAAACTACTGATTTTTATATCGACTAGACTTTCGTATTTTTTCAGATACGATGAGCCGACACCTCGAAAAGATTTTTTTGCAATAAAATACTATTATTAGTTAGCAGATTTAGTAAACAAGATGAAGTAGCTATTAATCTTAAAGTTCAAGGTATATTAGCACAAATCGCTCAAACATCTTCTCAATTCAGAACTCCAGAAGGAAGGAGAGAATGTTATGAACAATGGTGTTATATCTGTTTATCAAGATATTATTAATACATTTGCTATCGATCAATTTGATAAAGGATTTGAAGATCTAACTTTTAATGTCAGTAATGGGTTTAGTTCATTATGATTATCATTATACATGGTCAAATCATGTGAAAAATAGCATTTAGCTAGTTCTGTTAATAAATGTTATATTGATAAAAATGCTTTTGCTTATGATACTGTAATAGTTATTGATGCTTAAAGAAGTTACTAAACGTCACATAATTGAACTATACCACAACGAAAAAATTCAAAGTATTATTTATTCTTGAAAAATAAAGTTTCTGGTTGAGACAATTATTCGATTTGAAATTTATGTCAATAAAGTTGCTTTAGAAGATTAGTTAGCAAGTGGTGATGAAATATACATATATGGAGAAACCTCGATGATAAAGTTTACGGTTGGACTAAGGAAATAATATGTTATGATCTTCAATGAATTTCATATAAAGAATTATGTTTTTTCTTTCATTATTGAATAAAGATTTATCGGCTATAAGCTATAAATATGTAATTTTCATTTCGAAACATTTACAGAGTGCCACTAAAAAAAACCATTACTAATATTTCGTTTTTGAGTTTATTTGTCAATGAATAAAATATACTGAGCAAATAGAGCTGATTTTTGGATAATATTTTTACAACTTATAAGTACAACAATTGAAGAGTCTTTATCACCATTACACATCAATTATGGATGAAGATAGACAATGACTTATCATGAATCGTATAGTCAAAACAGTGTAAAATTATTCGTTTGTTATCTCTTATGAAGGAGCATATTCCACTGTCGAACGCTATTAATTTCATATCATGGCTACAAATAATTCTCGGTGTCATGAAGTCATGCTTAAAAGCAGTCAAAACCCATGGCTGTTTTTATTGAAATTTTTACTAAGAGCAAAACATTTTTGAAGAAACCAATTTTGCCCTAAAATCTCGCTTATAAGCACGTTTGACAGTCATTAGATAGTTCTAAAAGTTTCAACAAAAACAAGTATGTTTGTCTCGAGATATTGAATTTTTAAGTAAACTCGGTTTTTTGTAACATGTCTATGGCAAGTGACTATTTATGTATGAACGACATTCTAATAAACTGATCATAACTCATCGCCAGAAATCCATAAGCACAAACACTTTTAAGATTTTTCCACTTATAATGAGACTTCCGATTAGACTCAATATGAGCTGATATAGTAAGTATCAATTCAGGTTGTTCAATCGTTAGAAATAAAACTGATGATAAAATAATTTTCTTTTCAAACTTCAATCTCATTACCAACATTCATTCAAATTTATTTCTATCACAATTGAATCTGATTTTTTTTTTTACAAAAACATCATTCTGTTTGCTGAATGAACGATATAATTAAATATTAATCATTATCATTGATATTATGATTATCATCTAAATAAAATAAAATGAAAAAAAAAAATAAACAAACAAATTTTTATGATTATAATAAAGTTTTACCAATATTCTTTTGTATTATGTTCATACTAAAGGGTTTAATACCAAGAAAACGAGCATAATCATCTCCATAATAAACAAATAATTCTTCTCCTGGACGAATTGTTCTCATTGTTTTATAGAACATATTTCGATCATATTGAATAGGTTGTAAATTTTGTTGTTCAACTGTATTAGGACCTTGAAGAAAATAAAAAACAATAAGATTGTCAATAAAATTATTTTTCTATTATTCAATACATACAATTAATCTAAATAAAAATACAAAACTATTTCAATGATTGTTTTAGTTTGTTTATATTATTTTGTCAACTTACATATCGCATCCAATTACTATTATTAGGATCACATCCATCAATGATATAAATCATCTTGAAAAAAAAAAAATATATATATATATTTCTATTAATTATACCTTTCCATATTTATCTGCAATACTCCAAGCATAACCTGATTCTTGTGCACTTTTAAAATTTGAATGACGTGTACCCATATAAGGTCCAAAGAAAGTATTTTTTTCAAATCTTTTTGTTGCAAATACACCTTTGCCTGCTTTCAATATAGTTGATGATTTTATAATAATTCCATCTGGACAAGTTAGATCAGATAATCGTTGTGAATGTTTAATTAAAGATTTTGATATCTTAAATGAATAAAAAAAAAATGTATACATCGTTTTTTTTTCTTTTTTTGTTTTAATTAAAATTAACTTTTTTATCAGGAATATAAGATTGTTTATGATATGGACAAATATTATCATAAAATTTATTACAATCATCACAAAATAATCGAGCATCATCAAATTCAGATTTCGAAGATTTTTTCTTTGATTTATTTAATTTTAAATCTGATTCTTTTCGTTTTTTTTGTTGATAATAATTTGAAGTTGAACTTCTTTGATCAGAACGATGTTGTTCATACATATTATTATTATAATAAAGATATGCATTATAAAAAACTAAAAGAGAATTATGATTATTATTGTATTGTTTAATACTATTATCTTGTAAATATAAAGAACTTTTAGAAAACATTATTTAATCGTTTATAATTGCATATCGGTATTGAAAACAAAAACAAAAAAAGCAAAATGCTGAAATGTATATATTTTTAGCGGGTAATAAATTTAGAAAATATCTTTTATATCCAAAAATCTATATGTAATAAACAATCAATTACTGAATAAGTACAAGCCGAAGCTAGTGTCGCTTTAAAAATGAAATATTTCATAATCTCAATAGTAAATAATCGTTTGACAGAAACGTTTTACTTGCACGTCGAAATCAGAGATGTCGAAAGTTCATCGCTATCACACCGCTTCCGCGGAGATGTTCAAGAAATTTTGTTGACTTTGGACCTTATGATTTGTCCGAACGGGAATAGCTTCTAGTAGTTGGTCAAATTTGTTGAGTCTTGCCCGAGATTCCTTGAAAATTCTCGAGTTTTAAAAATTTCTTCCTAAGAAATCGACCGCCTCCGCACCGCCATGGACGTCTCTGGTCGAAATGTACAGATGATGAATACTTTGAGTTTTACTAGATAAATACTCTAAATACAAAGAAAATCATGACTAGAGATTAATCTTAGTCTAGAGTCCTGTTGTCTTTTTAAATATTACAAACTAGTTAAATAAGTTTATTTTTTTTAGGAGAGATGCTACAATCGTCTTCAGATTCTTAATAATCTTTCTTTTTGAACTAATGATATGGAAAACTTTATTTACGCCCTCAAAACTCAATACTAAAAAATTCAACAATAAGAAACCTTTTAAGTTTCAGGACATGTATACATTGAAAAAAAGTTTCTACAAAAAAATTAAGCTCTTTAATATCTAGACAACATTCCTACATCACTGGACAATAGCGTCGATTCAAAATCTTTTTTTTTATCTAGTAGTATCAATTTCACCAATATTTATAATGCAAAATAGTAGACAAGTAAGAAAAGAACACTTGATATATTCGACAACGTTTTAAGGGTATATTGATTAAAATAATACGCCATCTATTGAATCCTCATACTGGTGGTAATATGTAAAACCAAAGAACACTTAATGGATGAGTGAATGACTGATTTAATCATGTTCCTTTTCTTTCTTTCAATGCTTCGAGAAAGTGTTCATAACTATATATATATATATAAATATAAATATTTTTAGAATACTTGAATACCTTTCTTTTCTTTTTTTTTAAATATAAAAATTTTTCTTTTTTTGTTTGATTTCATAAAAAAAAAAGAAAATGACTCGTCGATTCCATACATTTACAATTTTTATAACAAGCACAACAATAGCAACAGCAGCCGCCGCAACATTTGGTCTGACACGTTTGATTTATCGACGACAAGAGAATTCTTCAAATGAAAATAATACAACTAAACTATCATCCATAGTACTTGAATCAAAACATGATTTAATTGATAATAATTTATCAAATAAAAATAATAATGTATATATACCAATTGAATCAACTAATGCTGTTATAACTGCAATTTATCAACAAGCTTTACATTATATAAAATTAACACATTCAACAAGTACTCATATATATGAACATGGTCTTAGTCATTTAGCTAAATTAAATAATTTACCTTCAATTTATTATTCAATTATTGGTCAACAACTTGATTATCATTCAGCTATAAAATTAGCACGAACATATGAAGCTAATTCAAATTTATTTCCTATTGGTCCACCATATATATTTTCAATTGGAAATAAAAAAATACTTTCTACTGGTAATATAGATAATGTTAATGATGATGATGTACTTTTACATACAATAAAACAATTTCTTGATAAATTAATTAATGAAAAAAAACGTCCATTAGATATATTAAGTCAATATTATCTTAAATTAGTAAGTAAAATAGAATGAAATAAAAAAATTAATATGAAATTCAAAAACAAGAATTGTTTTTTTTTTATTCGAAAGTTTGCATACAGAGAAGTCTTACAACATACTAGAATATTCTAAAAGTTTATCTTTCAACATATATCTTTGTTTAAATGATATATGAACTCAAAACTTTCCTAGTTTTACTAAGAAAAAAATCTAGAATGATTCATCGTTTTTGATATAAAATGTTGCGCTCTACATCATGTAGAAAAAATTCAAAAGTATGACTATAAATCTATACCAGAGATGGACAAAGTCGCACCGCGCCTACGCTACACTAGTCTGAGCTTCGATGACCGCATGCTTAGAGCATCCCGGTATTCAGTGGAGTTTGAGAAACTGATTGGTAGAGCAAAGAGAAACAGAGATGTGCGTAGCGCCTAGGCGCGGGGAGGCGCGGTGCAATTTTATCCATCTCTGATCTATACATTTCAATTTAATGATAATTTATTATTTCGAAATTTTCTTTATAATATTGATATTTATTGATTAAATAGTTACAATCCTATATGGATGATATTCATTCTCAAACTGTATTTGATCTTGTTCATCATTTTGAAGCTGAACATGCTGATATATCATCAAAAGCAATAAAACGTTATCGATCAAATCTTGAACTTTATTCAATGTTTCTTTATGCACTTCGTGGTTATGCTGATCGTTATCCACTTGATGTTATAAATTTTAATGGTTTACAAATATTAAAATATTTATATGAAAAACGAAAAGAAAATATACCATTTATAAGATTTCTTGGAAAAATTCTTTTATTACTTAGTCGTGATCAACGAACACATGATGCATTCTATGCCGTTGGTTTGAAAAAAAAAAAAATTTTTTTTTTTTCTATTTAAAATAATTCTTATTATATTATATTAATTATAGGTTGGGTTAGAATTCTTCATGATATGGCATTAGATAAGAATAATATTATTTATTCATTATTGGCTTCAACTATTTTAGCAAATCTTGATCGACCTATACATGATAAGTATGTAGATTATTTATATCAATAGTATATTTATAATATATATTAGAGAAAATCTACTGTTTTACTAAAAATCACTAGAATAATGCTTTCCGAAACAAAAAAAATTGGGTAAATCCGTGGAGTTTCTACGACAATTTGGAAAATTTTTTTTGTTTTTCGATTTTGATATTCTAGTTAGACGTAACATCGTTAGAGATAATAGTAAAAACTTATTTTGATACATAAAGTTTAGAGATTCAGATCATTTTTTAGGAACAACTCAATGTATTTGTAATTGAATATGTTGAGAGTCTCAACTATGTTGTAAAATAATGAAATTTTCAACGTTTGTAGAGCTTTTAATTCTAAATAGATTGATAAAAAAAAAAATTTTCCGAAAATCTTTTATTTTATAGGAAATAGATTGAAAATACTATAAGTAGTGAAAGAAACTAAACAACAATTTGTCAAAATTTCGCAAAAAATCGTTTTTTGGTTTTTCACTGCTCACATTGTTCTAAGTCTATTTCTGACAAAATAAAAACTGTTTGAAAAAAAATTTTTTTTATCAAAATACTTAGAATTAAAAACTCTACAAACGTTGAAAATTTCATCATTTTACAATGTAGTTCAGACTCTCAACATATTCAATTACAAATACATTGAGTTGTTCCTAAAAAATGATCTGGATCTCTAAACTTTATGTATCAAAATCGAAAAAAAAAAACTTTTTCTACAAAAGTGATAGAAAACCTCACGGATTCACTTATTTCTTTTTGAATTTTTACAAAAAAAATTATTCAGCACATATATATATTATTACAAATCAAACAATAATCATAAGACTAGTACTCTCGATTGATCAATCATTACATATTGAAAGCGATGATTCTAAATGAAATTTTTTTTAATAGGATTCTAAAATAATCATATTTAAAAGAAAACAAAACAATTTTTTTTTTTTTTTTTTTTTTAGCACATTAATAGATGAAGAAAAAATTTCCATTAATAAAAACATAAAAACGTTACATCTATCGTCAGAAATTAGTAATCATGAATTAATTGAAGCGGAACAAAAATCAGAAGAAAGAAAAGAAATTTTATATGAAAAAAATCAATCATTATCAAAACAATCAAATCTTATCGATAAATTTATACATCATATATGGTATACAAGACCAGTTTCTGATGAAGATGATGATATAAATGAAAATAATAAAACTATTGATGATCATATTGAAAAGAAAATTTCTGCACCAGATATTGATACAACTCATCAAATAACTGATAATAAAAAAATAATAGAACAACATGAATTATCTTCTATTCCATCATGGTTTAATGATCAAGTATATGGTGATAAAGTAAGTCTATTAAAAATTTTTTCCATAATTATAGTTAAATCTTATCATTATCCAATCGTATCTTTTTAAAGGTAATATGTTTATTATATAGTTTAAGACTAAATTGAAATTAATGTATCAAAATTAGCTGTCCGATAGTATTTATATTTCATTGTGCAGATATATATCGAGGAAAGAGAGCGAAAAAACTATGAAAAAGTTGAGTAATCATTTTTTAATATTTACCCTTGATAATTAATGATCAACAAAAAGAAAAAGTATTCTTCTTGTTTTATTGAAAAAATTTCGTTTTTATTTTCTCAAGATTATTCTATTCAGTCCAACAATGTATAATATTCAACAAATAGATCCTAATGTACGTTGGCATCAAGAACCAATTATTGATATTATTTTTGTAAGTTATATATATATATTTTCTAAACATATGTATATTTTTTTCTTGACATTAGTTTCATGGTTTAGCTGGTTCAGCTTTTAAAACATGGCGACAAGAAGTTGAACAATCATTAGAAAATAAAACATTACCAATAACTGATGAATCTCCTATAGAAGAAGAAGAAGAAGAAGAAAATGATGAAGTATTAGAAGTTCGTGAAGAAACAAATTGGAATAAAACAAAAATTGATATACCATCACATTCTATATTACAAATTAATGAAAATCAACCATCATCATGTTGGCCAAAAGATTGGTTAAGTAAAGATATTTCAACATCACATATACGTATGTTAGCTGTTGATTATGAATCAATTGTTTCTGAATGGCAAATACGTTCATTACCAAGAAATATTATACGACGATCAATGTATGATCGTGCAAAAGAAATTGCTGAACAATTAAAACAAGCTGGAGTTGGAAAACGACCAATTATATGGGTAAAATTTAATACAAAAAAAAATTTTTGTACTATTTTTTTTTGTATTTTAAGGTTGCACATTCAATGGGTGGTTTATTAACAAAATATATTTTAACAAATGAAGAAAATCAAGATATAATATCAAATACTCGTGCTTGTATTTTTTTTTCAGTACCACATTTTGGTGCTGAATTAGGTTTGTTTTAATTAATTTTTTAGTAAAATACGAAATTGTTGCATTTTTCATGACCTTTTCTTCTAAAAATTATAAGCAAAAAATTCGTCATTCTTTTTCATTTTATCTGATAATCATATCTTTATAAGAGAAGGTTGGTCATAGAAAATGTGTGTATAGTATTTGAAAACTATCGTATTTAGTTTCTCAGAAATCCTTTTTTTTTTGCTCCAAAAAAATTTCGTTATAGAATATATTTAATTAGATAACTCTACAAATTTGAGTTCAATACAATCTATAATCTTTTATTAAAACTATTAATCGTTATTCTAGAAAAGAATAAGTTTATGTTATTATTTATCTTTGAATGATAAGAATGCATTTGTAAAGATTAAATTTTATATCGTATATATATGAAATTGTTTGCATATTTAAATAGTTATTAGTTTGAATATATATATATTGTAATATTCATAAATAGTATTGAATTAAATATTAAAATATTGTTTATATATAATGTTTTAGTATTATAAAAAATAAAAGACTATGTGACATTTGTAGATTATTTTTGATGTATTATCGCTCCTTGATTTCAATGATTGTTTATACGTAACGTTTCAATCTTTCCTTGTCATTCAATGTATCGTTTACTTCTTTTCTCCTTATATTTACATTATCTTCCTGTTTAACTTTCTTTTTTCTTTCTTTACGCAAGAACGAACAAAAACTATCTTTTTCATCTCTAAAAATCATTTTTTTGTAGTATCATCATAAAACATTGCTCTTTTCTATAGGGTTTCTAAAGAAAAAAAAAAACGCTCCGGTATAGTATCCTTGTCATCAGAATTCTTAATAATTTAGTTTAAAAGCCAATGAAAATAGTTCACTTATGTACGAAGTATTTCAATAAGATCAAATTTTATATGATATAGCAATTCAAAATAGATGTTAACGTTTGTTCAGTCTGTCAGAATCTCACTCATTTCAAGGTTTTCACTTGCGTATAAACATTGTAATTCGAACACAATGGAAAATTTGGGTTACATGAATTTTCGGCCCAGGCCCAAATTCACCTCGTCAATCCCTTAAAAAAAGCTATATTTCTACAACTAGTTAGTACACTTCGTAGTGTTGAGCATTAAGTCTTTCTGCTCACTACTACAGAATGTGCTAACTATTCATTGAAGTTGGAATTTTTTTTAACATTTGAAATTTCAGAATTTTTGTTTATATTGTGTTTATAGTCGATCGATTAAATATTTTACTAAGCAATAAAGAGAATTTTTTATTGATTATTTTTAATTTTATTAGCATCATTTGGTATTCGTCATGCATTTATTGTTCGACCAACAGTTGAAATTGAAGAATTAGAACCAAATAGTAAAAATCTTCTTAATTTACATGAAAAATTTCTTGATATACTTAAAACTCATGATAATATAAAAATTTTAAGTTTTGCTGAAAATGAAAAAACAACATTTTCATTACGTTATCAAACTGTTGTTGTAACATCTGAAAGTTCACAAATAAATATTGGAAAATTTTTTATATTAAATAAAAATCATATTTATGTATGTAAACCAAATTCAAAAAATACTCTTGAATATCAAGAATTACTTGATCTTATACAAACAATTTATTATCAACGTAAAAATGAACTTAAAACTGAACAAATTAAATTAACAGAAGATCTTCTTAATAATTTATATACATATTCATCACCTATAGAAGATGATACACAATAAATTTTGTACTGTTAGTTATAGCTCTTTTTTTGTTTCTTCCCATTATTTGTTTATATATTCGAATGATGAATATATGTATTTATTTTTTTTGTAGAAATTTTTATATTCAAGCTTTACTTTTTTTTAGATCATATTTACAAATATGCAAACTTAAATCAATTTGAAAAATATCTATTGATGAAATCTATATGTTATTAAAATTAGTTATGTCGATTCATTAAGATGGTATATTAGAAATTTTGTTTTATTAATAGAATATGCAGGTAAAATATTAAATCGATAATGAATTAAAAAATTGAAAATGATTACTCAAGATGCTTGGACAACCTTTCGCAACTGAAAAATATCAAATAACAAATCTTTTTTTTTGAAGCAAACAAAAATTTCTCGCAGTTGGACATCTCCTTGAAGAATTATTTACGGCGAGTTTGAAAGAAACTGTTTTGCAATGATTTTGTTACTTTCTTATGAAAACTTCTTTTTTTTTTAATATTAGCTAGAGATTGAAATGATTGTATTTAGGCAGTGATTGATTAATATTAAGAAAATGTTTTTTTTTATAATATATATACAGCAGTTTTTAAGTAAATAATCAAGCATCGTGAATGTAACTTTTTAGTCGAAGTTTCACGACTTTCAACTCATAGTAACGCGAGTCAGAGGTCAATGAGTATGTTTTCCGTAGTAACGGAAAAAAAAGGCACAGGTATGAATATGTCCTAGTCATCATATGAAGCATGAAATAATCACGTTATTATTGTAAGAAGTAATCTTTATCAGTGCTTTGGACCGCATCGAGATATAGAATAGTGTGTTGAGATCTAATGTAGATATAATGGATCTGTATAACATGATTATTTATCAGTTAAATCAATGGTTAGAATAATAATAATAATTGATAGATATTTTTCATTTGACATTTTTTTTTTCTATATGTGAGTTTCACATTTTAGCTTAACACAGACTATATCATTTGATTCATGAGAAAAACTATATTATCTCAAGATGATTATTTCGACAGTTGAAAACGATTATAAAATAACGATTACAATCATCATTTCTTTCTGAAAGCTTTTTATATTATTAAGGAAATGAATAAAATAAATTTGTCAGATAAGAATAATTATAATCTTTTCATTGAAAATGAAAATATTTATTATTTATTAATATACAAATTTTTATCTAGAATATTTGGATCATCATCAATTTATTTAACTGAATTAACATTTTGGTTATCAAATATTGGTTTTAGTTGGTTTCTATATAAAAATAAACATCTATTAAAATTTTCAATTAAAAAACGTTTAACATATTCAGTATTTCTTTCAACAATTTTTAATTTTGGTACAATTATGATTATTAATTATATAAATCATTTTTTTGGTCGAATTGAATTATTAAAACTTATATCTAATTTAATATTATCGAGTTGTTTATTATCAATTGGTTATATTTATCTCGATGATTTTTCGAATAATACGATTTAAATAATTATTTTTCTTCTAGATTTTATTCAATAAGAATGAGTAATAGTTCCTATACATTATTGAATAATTCTACTGATAAACTTAATGTTGAAATACCAGTTAAAGAATCATCATCATCATCACAAACTTCATCTACAACGAATACGACAAATGATGAAACGCTCAATAAACGTTATATGCAAATAGCAATTGCTGTTATACTCTATTGGTATAAATGGATATTAATTTAATTTTTCTTTTGTCTATACAAAATTCTTATTTAGGTGTGTTTCAATTTCTATGGTATTTTTGAATAAATATTTGCTAAGTTCAACCGATGTGAAAGTAAAAAAAATTTGTGTTCATTAGTTTAGTTTATTTATTTATTATTGTATAATAGTTAGATGCACCACTTTTTATAACATGGTATCAATGTGTTGTAACAGTTGGTATTTGTGCTATACTTGGAAATTTAAATAAACGTATAGCTGCTTTTTCAACATTTCCTTCATTTAAAATTGATCTTAAAATTGCACGTGATGTTAGTAAAAAAAAAAAAGAAAAATTTTGTATCTAAAAAAAAACGAATAAAAAGATATTTCTTTAGGTTCTTCCACTTTCAGTAATGTTTGTTGCTATGATAATATTTAATAATTTAACTTTAAAATATTTAACTGTATCATTTTATATGGTTGGTAGATCATTAACGACTGTTGCTAATGTGGTATGTTATCAGATTAGAAAATATAATTAATTGAGATTTTTTGTTTTTTTTTCTATTTAAGGTTTTTACATATTTTATGCTTGGTGATAGAACATCATATAGAGCTTTAGGTTGTTGTTGTCTTATCATTGCTGGATTTTTTCTGGGTATTGATCAAGAAAATGCATTAGGTAAGATAATTATATTCATAGTAAATATTAAAAGTAGAATATAGTTTAGTTTAGAATGAAATTTGAAAACATTATTTACAAGTGAATAATATATGAAATCTATAATCATTATATTTAGTTCTTTAAAATTTTCAATTCAAAATTCTAAAAACTAAGTCTTTCATAATGTAAATATTCTAATTGAAGTTCCTATTTTTTGAAAAAATCAATTAATTAGAGCCGAATTTTATTTCTTTTTTGCAAGGAAGATTTCTAAAAAACAATCTGATTTTATACTCCTTACCATTAGTAACAATCAAGAATCTTTATTAAGCTAAATCTTACAAGAAGTGCACTAACATCTTTTCAAAAAAAAAAAAAAACAAACTAAGCATCGATTTACTCTTTTTCTTTGTTTTAATTCATTGAATATAACATATATTCTATTTTTGTAGGTACTCTTTCAGTATTCGGTGCATTTTGTGGTGTAGCATCAAGTATATTTGTAGCATTAAATGCTATATATACAACACGATGTTTACCATGTGTTGATAAAAATGTTTGGCGTTTATGTTTATATAATAATTTTAATGCTTGTATTTTATTTCTTCCATTAATGGCTATATTTGGTGAAATACCAATTGTTTTTAATTATACAAAATTATTCAATATATCATTTATATTTCCAATGACTATTGCTGGTATACTTGGTTTTTCAATGGGTTATGTAACAGGTTATCAAATAAAAATGACAAGTCCATTAACACATAATGTATCTGGTACAGCAAAATCTTATGTACAAACATTACTTGCTGTTGTTATTTATTCAGAAGTAAGAATATGAGAGAAAAGCAAAAAAGAAAAATGATAAAATGTTTTGTTTTAATTGTAGACAAAAACAACACTTTGGTGGATATCAAATCTATTTGTTCTTGGTGGATCTGGTCTATTTGCACATGTTCGAGCAATAGAAATGAAACGAAATCATAATTCAAATAAAACGACTGATGATAATACAAATGTGTCTTTACCGAAATAATTAAATTCCACGAAAAAAAAAATAAATAAGATATTTGACTTTGGATTTTGTTAAAGAATCTCGATGAGCTATTGTTTTTATTAAGAAAATGAGAAAATAGTTCTTTTTTTTTTCTTTTTTGATTAATCATTTTCTTTTCCGTTATTTTATTAACATTAAGCTATTCTACTGTGATCATTTATTCTCGTATTGATTCATTTTTGTTTGTATTCGATAAACAAAACAAAAAAAAAGCCAACAGAAATTTATTTATCTTATTCACTTTTAGACTTTGAATATTAAATAAAATTTATAAAAATAAAATTAAAGTATCTTGTTTGTTGTCTAGAATAAAAAAAAAACCAATTGAAGATATGTTTAAAAATAATATATTTTGATCTATATTTTTTTTTGTTTTATATAAATAAAATCTATGAAAACATGTTAACATGAGAGAGAAAAACATGATTCACACACATTTTGACTTTTTTCGTCCGATAAAATAAACTCCACGTTCAAAACAAGGTGAATATAATTGTCGTCTTGTTCGATTAAAATTAATATAAAGTGTATCAAATTGATTAAGAAATTTATCAATAATCCATTTAGTTATTCGTATTGGATGTAAAATTTCAGCATCTTGAAGTACACAATCACCTTGTTGTGGATAATCAAACCATCGTTCATGAAATATAATTAAACCATTATCTTCTAATAAATCATATAAACCACGAAAATATTCTAATGCATTATTAACATGTTCAACAACATTAATTGATATTAATGCTGAATAATATTTTAAATATAATTCTTTTTGACGACGTTTTTTCATTAATATTTCAATTGATTCAGCTATTATTGATATTGGATATCCACGTAGATGACCACCACGATATGCACAATTATTTAATTTCATATAATCTAATGCATTTGGTTCAATAATTGTTATTTGTTTAATTAAACGAAATGGTGTTAATAAATATTGTATTTGTGTAAATGGACCAGCACCTATTTCAATAATTGAATTTATTTTTAATGGAACTATTTTATAACCATGAAAACCTTCAACATGTTCATAAAGACGATCATCAATTGTCATTGGATTTTCTTTCCAATAAATAAGTTCATTATTAAGTGATTTATACCATAATATTGATGGTATTTGTGTTATACCAGTTAAACGATGATAAAAACATAGAAATAAACAAGATGTATTCCATTCTTGTTGTGCAAATTTTGATTTTAAACATTTTTCTTTTGTTTTTTTAATTAGAGAATAAGTCCATTGAATTTTATATATATCTATTGGACAATGAGATCGATAAGTCTAAAATAAATTAGAATTTTCTTTATGTTATGTTTTTTTTTTGTAATAAAAATCGACAGGACGATACACACATTCAGAAACTAAGAAGAAAAAAATATTTATAAATCTTTCAAAATAGTTTTCTCTTCTTTAATAATTTTATTTCTTCAATTAGTTTTCTATAAGTATTTTATTCTGTCACTCAAAAACACAACTATCAGTTAGTTTTGTAAAACAAAAAAGTCAAAAACTATGACTATCACAACATGAATTAGCATATAGATTTTTTGTTTTGTTTTTGATATACCTCATTTTTTAATTCTATTTCACATTGATTTCCAATAAATCCTGGATAACAAACAGGTTGATCGAAAAAACATTCACCATGATTAAAAATTACTAATGATGATTTTGAACAATAACATTTAGATTGTAATGAAGTTAAATATGTTGTTTTAACATCATCTGAATTTAAAATATGAATTAAAAGAAAAAATCCAATTAATGAAGTAAATAAAAGTCCAAAAGTAACTATAATAGTTGAAATTTTTTGTTGTTGTCGTCGGCGGCGGCACCATTGTCGACTAAATAGTTGCCACATTCGATAGCATTTCATTTTCTGTTTTAATTCCATCGATAATGATTACATCTTTTTTTTTTTCTTTTACAATTGAATTCCAGCTGAGATCAAGAATGAGACAAAAAAAAAACGAAATTCTTAAGTTTAAATTGTATAGAAATTTTAATAGATTTTGTTTTTATTTCTAAAATGAATCTGATATATCAATTCATTTTTTTAGTTTGAAAAATTTTTCTTCTATTTGAAACATTTGTTTTTTCTTTTATAATTATGTTAGTTTTTAAATTCTATATTGCATAGCAAATATCAAAAGAAAAAAGTATTATATCAAAGATGTTCCAAAAAAAAGTCGATAAAATTTAGGATACTTGTGAAAATGAACTTAGAATCAAATGTTTAGTCTATTGAAAAAATTTTGCTGATGACCATAACAACATGAAGGAATTATGAATAGAATTTTTTTCAATCAACAATCTACAGTCATTGATTCTTTTTTGACAGTATTGGTTTCATAAAATCTCTGAAATATTCATATTTTTCGGAAATATATTGTATCAAACTTTGATAAATATGTAATTAAATTCTAAAAAATAAATATAGTTAAATCTCTTGAATTATTAAGAAACTTTTCGCGTTTTTGTAATATAATTAATATACGAAAAAAAAGTATTGAATCCTTTCATTAAAACTTAATTTATTTATGGTATGAATTGAAGTTTAGCAATTAAACTTCGATCATTAAATAAATAAAAATAATCATCCTGATAATTGATTATATTATTTATAAAGATTTTCATTAAGAAACTTCACAATTGAAATTAATATTTAAAAGAATGTAAAATTTATTATTAAATAGAAGACAAGATACTTGTATAAAAACTTATTACAGATGTCATTAAACAAAGTTATTGTTATTATTGATGCTGGTTTAGTTCGTCATATATCAAATAATGCTAAAAATGATTATTGTTCAACATTTGTTATTTCAACTGATGTTATAAAACGTGAAAATATTGAAAAAATTTTTCAAGAAACGAAATTAAAATTTAATACAATTGCTTGTTAGATAAATAATGTTGGTTTGGGTATATCACGATCAATATTTGATTTAACTGATGATGATATTGATATAATGATTCGTTTTAATGTTAAAACAGCATTATATGGAATACAAATAGTTATACCATATTTTCGTCAACAAGGTTATGGTCATTTAATAAATATATCATCTATTCTTGGACAAATATCTTATACAACATTTCGTTCAATGTATAGTGCATCAAAGGCTGCTCTTAATTCATTAATAACAAATCTTCGTATGGAATTACAAACGGATCCGTGTTGTGAAAAAATTCATGTAACAACAATTCTATCTGGTATGGTAAAAACTAATTTTGCAATAAATGTAGTTGGTAATTGTGCACCGAAATCATTAATTGATTATAAAATTCCATTTATTGGACCTTTTCCTCGAACTTCTCAAAGTATTGATGATGTTTGTAAAATTATTTGTAATGTAATTAATGATGAAAATCAACCAAGAGAAGTTTATACAAACCCAGAACATGAACCATTGATTAAACAATATTTTGAAAATGTGGGCAATTTTGAAATTCTTCTTAAACCATCAACTTAATGTAAATTACAAAATAATAACGCTTATTAGATTAATACTGAAATTGATTTTATCTTATTAAGATTTTCATACATGAAAATTTTCTATTTAGTTTGTATGAAATTATTTATATGTTGACAAGAACTCTTGAGATTACAAAAATAATGTAGAAATGATCCGATGAAATTTTTACCAAATAGACAGAGAAAAAGAGACATCTAATTATACGATAGTTTATCAGATTCCAAAGTCAAATGCTAGAATGTAATGAGATGACCTCAACTCATAGAATCCTATCAATACAGGTCTCAAATCAAAGTATCATAGTAAATGCATTTTAACGTATCTATATTAAGATTGATAGCAGCTGATCGCAATATAAGTCCAGACCGATCCTTTCGACTTGCGAAAACATTCAAAAGCTCGGTCAGCTACTATTAGCATTCTAGTAGATACAACAAATTCGTTGATGCATTGTCCGAAGTTAAGGACTAATGTGAAACCCTTCTATTTCCTTATTGCAATTTAATATATTCTAAAACAGTTTTATTTATTTTCATATTTTAATTTCATGAAAAATATTCTGCTTCAATGAATTCAATTTTTTTTTCATCCTAATGAATGAAGCGACCTCTGCATATGACTTAGTTAGGTTTTCTTCATTGTTGGATCATATACTTAGTAATTTCAAAATGTTTTGAAATCTTTTTTTTTATGATCAGTAAATTACCTCTCAGTGAAATATATAATACACAGAGAGCATAGAAATCGTAAAATGTCTTGAGTTCTTGTACTGAAATTTTCAACAACAACAAAAATTTTACTATTCTTTTTTTTTTTTTGCTGTTCTGTTTCTTCTTGTGGACTTTTGTTTTTTCTATTTAAGCAACATCATTTCTCATCATAAGTTTTCTTCCTACTTGATTGTAGCAATGACTGACACAACCAGTAATAAGAAAAATAATGGTGGCGATGATAATGAAATACCTAACAGGTGTGTAAAGCATTTTGTTTATTTCAAAGTCCATTTTTATTCAGAGTAGTACTTCAATATTTAGGATTGTGTTGTGATGACTCATCTTGTTTATCAGCATTGACGCATATAATTTTTTTTTATGCTTGAAATAAGAGTTTTACACAATTGCATGTAAAAAGTATAGTTGGATAACATGTACTCTATTAATAAACAAATCTATTCTGTTATCCATTTTAAAATAGAATATACTTCACTGATTTTTGAACAAATTTTGATGAGAACAGCACAGAGACCTTACATTTTCACTATTCTCAAGAGAGAAGATCCTATGCCATCAAAATTATATCGAATTCTCATAGCTTTCAATTCAGACTTTGAATAGGACTGCTCGAAAGAATAGAATCCTTCTCTGTCGATCTGCACAAGACAGTCGTTTCTAACATTCTCCATTCGAGAGTTATAAGGTTTTGCCTGACATCTTCGATTGTAATCTATTGATCTGTAACCACTCGAAAAAATCAACTAGGCAAGAATAATTTACGATGCATCCAAAGGCAAAAAACTTGAGGATATCGTTTTCAAAAATCTCCATTAAGGATTTACCTAAATGATCTATAATGTTTCTATCAAAAGTTATTGAGAGAAAATAATGAAGCATATTATATTTTGAAATGAATAATAGTTTCTTAATTAGTTCTAGAATTGTAACTAAGAATGGGAAATAATATTTTCCGTCGAAGACATGGAATAGTTGGTGTGAAAAACAGGTATAGAATAATTTTTTATTCATTCTTCAAATCAAAAGAAAAAAAAAACTTATTGAAGATTGAATAAATATTTTGTTAAAGGAAGTCAGTTTTCAAAGAAAAACTTGAAGATTATTGTTTTTACATTTATTAATAGATTACTTTAAAATAATAGTTTTAGTTTATCAATCTCATTTGTTAACATTATTCTTAAGATTGACATAATAAATATAAATATCGATTCATCATTGTCATGAAGGGTTGACCATTTATTTTTTCTTTTAGTAAATCTGAGAAAACCACTAATTCGGAACCTTCCAGCAATAATAATGAGACAACAGAAACGACTGAAAAACCGACTAATGTTAATAAACCTATTGATTCTCATGTGTCAGAAGGAAACAATGACGTGATTAAATCTTCTAATTCTGATGAAACTGAAGGAAATAATGAAGCGAATGAACCTTCTAATGATCAACAAACTGACAAAACAGTTGAATCACAGATATCCGTCGATCATAATAAAGTTGAAAGAAAGAATGATGTAAACACATCCTCCGGTCACAACGAACCTGAAGAAACGAACGAATCGACTATACCTTCTAATAGCAGTCGAGTAGAGGAAACGAATAATTCAGTTTCATCCCATGATCCCAATGAAGAGGTAAAAATAAATCAAGAAAATACAACCTCTAGACATAATGATCTCAAAAGAAAGGTTGATTCAGTGGCTAGTTCGTCCAATTTTAATGAAAGTAATAAATCCGGTAGTTCAAACATATCTTACAGTGAAGATGAACCTGATTTGCTTGAACCCGTATTAAAAATAGAAAAAACTCAAAATTTAATTAATCGTCTTCTTGGTTGTGCTTATGGACAAGCTCTTGGTGATGCATATGGTCTATCTACTGAATTTGAAAATCGCGATGATGTTGCAAATAAATATCCAGATCGTTCAACGATAATTCCGTTTCCAGGTTATATCCTCACTGGACATAATAGACGATGGAAAAGAGGTGATTGGACAGATGATACAGATCAATGGATATTAATTCTAGAAACATTAACAGAAACTAATAATGATGAACCTGAAGAGATAGTTTTTGCTAAAAAGTTAAAGAATTGGATTCGACATGGATATTCAGAATTGGAGGATTATGGTGGAATGGGATTAGGTGCCAATGTATCGCAGGTAAGTCTATTATTGTCTGTAGTTCTTCAATGAGATAGATAGAGGAAAATTATTATTAAATTGAAATAAAAGAATATTTGAGAAAAAGGAAAAAAACAATGAATTTTTCTTTGTAACAATGGTAAAAAACTTTAAATATTGAATACTTTCAATGTTTTAGAATTTATAGTTATTTATTTTTTCAATAGGTTGTTCATTTTCATGATTATGTTAACGATCCACTCACAGCAAGTAAAACAGTATGGGAACGTGGTAATCGTCAAGCAGCACCAAATGGAGCTGTTATGCGTTGTTCAGCATCGGCATTTGTTCATTTTAACGAT
>CAJNOP010000723.1:0-20302 GCA_905250075.1 Rotaria sp. Silwood1 | reverse complement strand
ATAATGTTGAAAAATTTCTTAAATTCTATAAGTATCAAAATTTGATATATATATTATTCATACTTTTCTTTTTTTAATGAAACGTTCGAAATAGTATCTGAAATGATTAATTGTATTTGAACTCATATGTTGAATATACAGAATCACTTTTTCATTGCAAGCCTACAGTATAGAACCGAGATCAATATTTCCAGTCAAAAAAAATGATAGGACCTTCGAAGTATAATTTCGATGGTTAACCTTTTTTTTTTCTAATTTCAATCGTAATCGAGTAGAGTTAGTCATTGAATTTAAGTATCAGAATTTGATACAGCCATTACATTGAAAAATTTGGGATTTCAAGGAAAAATATACATAAGTATCATTGAGTATTTTTCTCGTAAGAACATACGTTTTCTCAATGTACATTTTTATTAAAATATTTCATAATATATTTCAATTTAAAAAGGTCATATCAACGACTAAATTG
The DNA here is from genome assembly GCA_905250075.1 of Rotaria sp. Silwood1. NCBI lineage: Eukaryota > Metazoa > Rotifera > Eurotatoria > Philodinida > Philodinidae > Rotaria > Rotaria sp. Silwood1. Next base: position 19,833 of record CAJNOP010000723.1, on the reverse strand, counting down.
ATGTGTAAAACGACTCATTTTGATCCTCGATGCATTGCTTCCTGTCTTGCTGTTTGTTTGACTATTACTTACCTTTTAAAAGAAGAATTCGATCAAAATGATATTGAATCATTAATAAATCGTGTTAAAAAAGAAACTATCGAAATACTTGGTGATGAGTTTTCTGACGAACATCGTGAATTATTCTTATGGCATATAGATAAAGAACGTACACTAGAAGAACTTAACCTTGACGAACCAAGAAGTATTGGTTATACATATAAATGTTTAGCATCGGGTTTTTATGGATTAAGATCTACACGTTCATTTGAAGAGACATTAAATGATCTTATTAGGTATGGAGGTGATGCTGATACTAATGGAGCAGTATGTGGAACTATGTATGGAGCAAGACATGGTTATAAAGCTCTTCCTTATTTATGGCTGAGAGCAATGCCATTCAAAAAATGGTTTGATAAAAAAATCCGTAAATGTCTTCATCATTTGGATTTGATTGATGAATGTTAATTCATATATTAATGATGATATTATAGACATATAAACTTGATAATAAAACAAATAGCTTGTTTTTTACTCATTTATTCTTGAATTTTAGTAATTTTTAAAACAATATTTATTTCAATTAAAAAAAAAAAAGAAAACTTTGATTTCATTAATTAAATACAATTTTTTATTCTATTCAAATCTTGATCATATAATTAGTTCTTAAAAAACAAAAAAAAGAAAAGTCTTTTGATCGTACAATAATTGATTTGCACTCAATGATCTTCTCTCGATGGAATGCAATTCATGGCTAATTTCTCAATGATAAAAGGATTGTACTTAAATATCTCTACGTATAGTTGAGAGTAGAAAAAAAGAAAGAGATTGTTTTGGCTTATATTTGTATTCACTACTTAAGTCATGTTCAAACATATTGATGATCGATAAATAACTATTTAGACAATGTAATGTTGATTCAATCATACAAACACTTTTTGTCTTTTTCTTTTCTCGTCATTAAATCATTCAAAATATGCTTTATGTCTTTATTATATAATCGTAAACATTTGTGTATAAATTGGCTTAATTTTTTGTATAAACGTACATGTACATTTTCATTTGTGACTCTATACTTGTATATTTCGTTTTACTTTTATAGCAAAAAAAAAAGATGTTCTCTATTATTTTCTTGATTTTATTTGCGATTAGTAAAATCATTGATTGTCAATCATGGAATACATCCGATAGAATTCTTCCATGGGAATCCTATATACAATTAAATGATATACAACGACCACTTGGTCTTACAATTGATCGATCATCACTTGCACATCATCATTTTGCTATTGGATATTTTTGTTTTCATTCATTTATGTATGATGAAGCACGAGATGCTTTCAATCTAGCAATTAATATTGCACCAACATTTATCGAAGCTCATATTGGAAAAATGCTCGCGTATGTTTTAATAGTTATATCATTTTATTATCATACATTTTTATTTTAATTAGATGTAAACATACATTATGGTCATATACTGATTTTGATTGTGGTCTAGAAGCATATAATACAATAAAACTAATGTTGAAAACATCAAATATAACACTTTCATCATTTCAATCATCATTACTTTCAACAGTTTATCAATGGTATGCAAATCAATCATCGATTACAAATGGAGAACGAGCATTTTTATCATCAATAACTAATTTATCAGAAACATATCCAAATGAAACTGATATTCGCGTTTTATGGGGTCTTTCTCTTCTTAATGTAGCTTTTGAAAATGAATTTCAAGGTCAAATAGAACCTACACCAATGATAGAAGCAAGAGAAATTTTTAAAACAGTACTTAGAATTGAACCAAATCATTCAGGTGCTCTTCATTATTTAATACATGCTTATGATGTTAATCAAGTTGATATAGCAGAAAAAGCTACAGATTATGCATTAACATATAATAAAACTGTGTTAAAATTATCACATGCACAACATATGCCAGCTCATATTTGGATGCGTACAGGTAATAGAAGTTTTCATAATATTTCTTCACAATTGAAGAATAGTTCAATAGAAAATTTTTTAAAATTTTCAAAACACATAGATCTTGACATGAGATGCTATGTTCGATCGAATTGACTTTTGAAAACATGTTATTAAATTTATATGATTAAAATAATTGCTTATAGAGTGAAGCAACACATCTTTTTATTTTGTAACATTGAATTAGGTGCATGGCTTCTTGCTATGTCAGCTGATAGATCAGCTATTCAAGTAAGCTTGGCATTATGTGCGACAAAATTATTAAATCGTTCCATATCAATATCATCCATTGAATTAGAATCTGTATTGATTCAATTTAATACAACAAATCAAATATCATCTTTTCTTTTATGTGATGCTGAAAATCGAGCACACTCAACTGAATGGTTGTCATATTCTCGTTTACAAACAGGTGATTGGTTAGGTAGTATTGCTCTACTTAATGATTTATTCATTGCTGATAATCAATCATTTTTAACACCAAATCATTATTTACCATTTGCCTATCGAACTCAAGCACGTACTATTGTTGATCTATTCTTTTGGTTTCCATATAGTAATCAATTTTTAAATAAAATACAATCATTATTAGCATTCAATGAAAAACAATCTTTAATTTTGTTGAGTGATAATACTACAGGATGGTATCCAATATGGACAGAAGCAGGATATCGTTTTGGTAAGATTTATTTGTTATATTTAGATCGAAAAAAAACGATTCTTATTATTATTTAGCTGATTGTCTACAATTACTAACTACTTTTTATATGAATAAGAATACATCTGATATTTTATCAACTATAGATATTCATCTAGCTCGTTTTATTATACTTTCTAATCGAACTAATTCATTAAGTAAATATATATCTAATAGTATTTTAATGATGATACCTCAAATACTTGGTATACGTCATTATATTAATGGATTATGGCAAGAATGTTTAAATGAATTAAATACAGCTACTCAAATTGAATCGATGCTTATATCTGAAAGTAATAGTCCTACATTGATATTTGCACGTTCTTCAGAATTACTTGCTATGCATTTAATAATTATTTATGAACAAAATAAAAACCAATTGGTAAGTATTATTTTGTTATTTTTCTTTGATCAACTAATGTTAAATATCAATTCATACATTATGTATTAAAAATTTAATATTCTTTAGGTTGAGACTAATTCGTCTATATATATGTTAAATGGTACAGAAACAGCTATTGATAAATTTCCATTAATAGCATTAAAATTATATAAAAAAGCTGATCAAATAGCTCCTAATCGAGCTATTAATACACTTGGTATGGCACGTGCTAATGCTCATCTTAATCGACATAATACAGCAGTTGGTTTGTATCAACAACTTTCTTTTCAAATGACATCATCGAATAATAATGATGAATATTTTCTTAAAGAAGCAAATGACTATCTTGATCAACATAGTTCAGCTATACATTGTAGCTTTTCTTTCATTTTAATCTTTTTTTCCATGTGTTTGTTTTATTTTTAAATGAAATTCAAATAAAATTTATTGAAAATTCATGCTATTAATCTTCTAAAATATCCAAAATAAAGTTTGATTATAATAAATGCAGACATATCGAGGTTTTTTTTTGAAAACGAGAACGATCGAGATTTGTTATTGAATAAATTCGAGAAAAAGAATAATTAATTCAATGTTTGGCGTTGCTCTTTTTCTTCCGTTTTTTTTTACAAGCATCAATCGATTCTGACCTACAGAACAGAAAAAAATATTGTAATTGAAATCAGGGAATAGTGATGCTAGATCAAACGAAAATTTGCATCACTGACAGATCTGATAGACAACGACAATATCTCTGTCGTTAATCAGAATAATCAGGAACGATTCTATGCCAGTGCTTGATTGAAGATTGATTTCATTTATTGTTTTTCTAGAAGTTAGTTCGTTCATGAATCGAGTAACCCTCGGCATGTATTGTTGACTCGAATCATTCACCATCAATGATATTCTCTTAGGTCATGCTAAATTGATGGATATCCAAACGGATCTGAATATGTCAGAGTCAGAGAGTAGCTGAGTTTTAGTTTTTCCTCAGTATGCCGATCAATTTTCTTCTTCGTTTTAGCAGTGCGACTTTTTATCTAGCATTGAGTATGCTTGTATGGGACAGCATCATCTTCGGTATGACTTTTGTTCGTTTTCTTTTCGTAAGTTAATGTAGAGACCTTTACTGAAAACAAAACTTTTGCGAATTATCATCGACGGGAATGGTAGATGCGGACTTTTTGTCTAGTATCATCATCTATTTTTCACTTTGGTACTGTAAAAGAGATCAAACGATGGGAATTGCTATTCTTTGTAGCGCAGTAATTGTTTCCAATGTTCATGCTGATATTCTAGTACGTACTCGCCGATGTCATTAGAGGTTATCTCTTTTGAGATTATAGACACTAGTATTGTTATTAATGTAGGCTTATGTTATGAAAAAATGAATGGTAATTGATAGTTTGAAAAGTTGGCGATGGATCGTGTTGTTCGAAGATTTACCGATCATCCTGTTCGAAATTATTACAAAGCTTTTCCTTGGCAATGTACTAAATGCTGTCCAGTATAAGTGTTTAAATGAGAATCAAGTATATTCAAGATTGTTTTTTGCAAATTTAGGGTTGAATAATATTGAGAAGCCGCTATTGACAAATCTTCTTCGAAACGATGCGAAACTATTTATACAGTCTAATTGCTCTTGGCAATTTAGCTGTTGTCCTATGTATGAAAATATTTTTTCTAACACTGATGGCAAGTACAGGTTACTCCAAAATTAAAGCACATTTAATAACAATACCACCTTATGTTGTGACGCATACATACTGTTTGCTGTCTAGCTATTCATTATCACATCAAAATGAACATCAAAGAGAGCAATGCCAATCAGTTTCGTAATTGGCATCGCTCAAATTGGTGGTATTTTCTCGCTTCTGGTAAGACTATTACGTGTGATAACTGATAGGAAAATTTCTAAAAGTGGTTTGTCACATATCAATGACTTTAAAAGAGTATTAATAAGAATTTTTTTTGTTCATAGATTTATAGAGAAGTTGATAATCCGGTTTATCGATACGGTCACGTAATAAACAAATTTATCATCGAAGGAGTATGAATGTAAGGCATCTATTAAAGAATCCTGCGATTTAGTAAGTTTCTATTTGATTTTATAAAATTCAAAATGTTGTTCTCTGATTGTCTTTAACATCCCGACGTAAGCTATGTATTGTGACATGAAAATATTTTACATCTGTCGAAATGAATATGAAAATCAAATATTTTTATATTTTATTCATTATCATTCGTCTTCCCGTTTTTTTTTGAGTAATAAATACATGTCAAACATGAAACGAATATTAAAAGTTTTCTTCTGAGGAAATAACGCATCACACTTGCTTGTTGATTTACACTCATAATAATACAACGCAGAATGGTTAGTTAATTGCGTTATTTTCTCCTTTCCTCGAATCAACAACGAGAAAAAAATCGTTGAGGCTAAATGCAACTGCGCTGGAGAGAAAAAGCCCCATTGCCATTCGATCATTATTCCTGTGCTAGAGACACGTGGCATATAATATTTATATGAGTCGAAAAGGATTAAGTATTTTTGATACTCAGTATTTTTCTTCTATTTAATGTCGTCGTGTTAAAGAGGGCAGTTTTTTTGTCTTTAATTCAATGACGTCTGTTTGCAAACGAATGAATCGGGTGAACTGGTAAAAGCTAGAGAGCTTTTCATTTCCAATTGTTTCTTGATACATCTTCGACGTTTTTTTTTCTAAATTATTTGCCGTGAAAATATCTACAAGAGGATTTCATTTCAGATGCCAGTATGAAAAAATAAGCATATAAAATTGTCAGATTTCAACTTTATTTAGAACTTTTCTTCTAAAAATTCACTTTACATATCATAGAAAAATTCCTTGACCATTCATTTATCGTTATGATACTACTAAATAATCTTAGATGTTTGTGAAAAGTTAGTGCTGTTATACCAGAATTCATAAATAAAATGAAGAAGCAGTGTCTGCTATTGGACATATGGAAGCTTCAATTTTTCATCCTGACATTTGAAACTACTCATTCCTATAAAGAATATCACGACGTATCTTTTGAAAAAAATGCTTCCAGCTGTTATCAAGAAAAATGACTCATGATTGTCAAGACCAATCGAAATGAATCCGTTATCGTTCTCTATTTTAGGTTCTTGTTCTACGTATTCCCTATGTTAGAACAAAAATATACACTTTTCTAAATGCATGCCACATAAAAAAAAATGATCTATCAGTGGATAATTAACAATAAATAGAGACGATTATAAAAACGACGAAGAATAGCTAGCTTAAGAAGTAATCACAATCGGTTGAAAGGATCATATTGACACTGTCAAACAGACTTGAATAATCAAGTCTTGCACTTGAAAAAATGTTTTTTTTTTAATAAACTCTTGTAGGATTTATGACGTATACTTCAGAATTCTTTATGCAAGGTTTTTATCGGAGATAATGACGATTCGCCGTATACACTGAAACAAGAGATCTAATTCGGAACTTATGAGATTTCGTGGACCTTTACTATACCTTATAAGGTATTTCGCACTAAACTAATCTTTTCCCTTGTCTCATCTTTGATAGGAGCAGATGTCCATCAATCAGAAACTCGACTGATCTGACTTTGTTCTTCTGTTAGTCCATTAATATTCACTCTATAATCGATTTCAGAAATTACACCATTGTCTTTAGACTTCATACTCTCCTATATGATGTTTATTACTGGATCAATAGAGAAAGCTTCACTTGTTTAAAAATTGCATATCCTGCTTCACTGAGTAACTTGAATAATTAGAAACGTCGAAGTATGTGTTTGGTATGAAACCTTATTTTTAAGAAACATACATAAAAAGAAGTTTCGATTTCGTTGCGAAATTTGAAAAGGTTTTTTTTTGTCAGGTTCTATAAACTCTTTAAAAGTTTGTTTTTGTACAGTTTTTTTTTTTACAATGCAGTGTTTCCCACCATTCTAAACGATGTTATTGTAGTAGAAAGAGATGTCTCTGACAAATTTTCTTTTTCAAATTCTCTATTGACAGAAATTGCAGACACGAACCTACTCGGTACAATTAACCATTATCAATAATACTCAAATTAACTATTTCGTCTCGTAATCATTGACATAAAAGTTTTAAAACTGATCTGATATCGTCTACGTACTTATCGAAAATGGCATCGCCAGTAAAATTGATTTCGGTACGTCAAATTCCGGAAGCATCAGCTCAAGATGAATTCATTTGGGGATATCAGATGAATGATAAGTGGATCCCTTTTCCTGATACTGTATCATCAAATATTGATAAAGCCTTTCGACAAGGCCTCGAAGAATTATTTACTAATGAAGGTTATCGTATTGATTTAAAAGACTTCGTACAAGAACATATTAATGATCGAAACTGTAAACAATTGATTCTTCGACGACGACGACATCCTCATAAATCATCAATTTCAAGTAATAAAACAAACGAAGATGAATATCGACGTTATGAACGATTCTCATCTCCTTTGGGATTAGTTTCAAGCTGTAGTGTAAGTGCGGATACAAATTATTATGGTTCACCATTTATTGAAGAATGGTATCTTACATTCACAAATGGAAAACGAAAAGTTACAGTCGATTCTATTTTTCCTGTCGTTATAGAAGGCTTACGAGAAGAAGGAAAAACTGAATCAGAAGATGTGGTACGCAATATCATGAATATATTAAATAAGACCAGAGAAAAAGGCCTTCGGAAGAGTGAGAAAAAGAGAATGATAGAATTAGAAAATTGTTGTGCAAAACTTTATACAAATTCAAATTTTCTCTATCGCATAGTCAACAGTGCATTGCGCAATAATGATCGCACTAAGCTGTATACTCTTGGACCTTATTGTTTTCTCGTTTTCAACTACATTGGTCGGCATCTCAATGATGATTTTTCAATTCGTCATCGTTTTCGACAATCTCTTCGTTCGACCGAACCTCAATTGATTACTGTCTTTCGCGGTGATTATATTTCTCCCGAAATAATACAAGAATATCGACAGGCAGTTGGTAACAAGTCTAAATATTTTAAATGGCTCTCATTTGTTTCCACTTCAAGTGATCGAGCTGTTGCCGAAGAATTTATTCGAAATGCTTTGTACATTATTGACTTACAACGTTACTCATCGAAGGATCAATTCGTAGATCTGTCATCAATTAGTTCCTATCAGGACGAAAAAGAGATTCTATTACAACCAGGAGTGCGATTTCAAGTTATCAAAGTTGAATTAGATAATACGAATAATACACATTTAGTGCATATTAAGATTGTTCCATCCTATGTGTCCACTCTTACATAACTTCTAAGTTTTACTTATACAAACGCATCAGCATACAACAACAATCTAAACTGACTAGAACTTGTTTTAAAAAGACAAACTATAAATAATTCAGATATACTAAAAGTATGCTACATTTCTTTAATACATCATCCTTCTCTATTGATATAAAAATACTCATCAAGTCTGAACTACATGAGATTCATCTTCATGAGAGTGTAGGTGTGATCGCGTAAGTATTCGACTTCTTGTGATCCAGTTACACTTACACAGAATAGTGTCCATACTCAATCATGTTAAGTTTGAGACTTATTGGCTTGTATCAGTTCGAAGTTTTTAAACCAATCGCACAGTTCTATTTGATTACAGAGAACTAAAACTGCATCCTATCTCTGCAATGGATATTAGAAAAAATATCTGATATTTGATGATTATGCTTCTTGTGCATACAAAAAGAATACACTTTATAGTCACATTTGAAAGAAGATTTATTTGTGTTATGATTCTGACATGTCGAATAAAGTAGTTGATAAATGAAGACATCATATTATTGATGCTTCTTTGATATCAAAGAAAATACTAATGATTGTAACATTAAGCATTGTCATAAAAGTTTTAAAAAAGAATACATCGAAATATATATGCATTTGATTAATTAGTAGCAACCATTAAAATAACATTTTCAGAATTGCTTTGAATCTTGTTTTCTGCAAACTTTTTTTTTCGAAATTATCAGTATGGAAAAGGAAAACACCACAATTACAGAATACTCTAATAGTCCTAAGCGTATAATATGTAGCATATTGTTGTTTGTCGAACTCTCATCAATCATTTGTAGTCTTATCATATTAACTTATATCTTCTTTCATTGAAAATCAATGATAATTAAAGCTTTACACAATCATATCGTTTTTCTTGTTATTCTTATTTCATTTTTGTACACTACGATTGATCTTCCTTTCACTCTCAACGCATTGGCTATGATAATCCTCAAACATTATCATTTTATCGCTGATAGTATTAGATCGATTAGACTCTCCTTGTTAATAGTCTTTATCTTACAGCTACTGCCAGTATTCAACGGCATGTTCTTATATTTAATAATTCACTGGTTATACATAAATCGAACACAGTTGTTATTTCATTATATTGCATTAATATTTTGTATATTTTATTCAACTATATTCTATCTTATTTGTATCGATTTCTATCCATGTGAAATGCCAACTTATGATTATGTACAGTATTGTCCGTATCCATGCCATTCTGACAATCTTGTCTTATCTGATATACACTATATGCTTCATACAGTAGTTCCAATGGTTGTTATTGTGATAGCAAATATTACATTAATATGTCGAGTAATTCATTCGATGCAAAAAATTCGTCAACAGCATTTTGACCTTTGGAAAAGACAGAAAAAATTAACCGTACAAATAGTTACTTTTTCATCATTATGTATCATCGGATGGAGTCCTGTGACAGTTGTACCTGCCATACAAATGTATTTTATGCCTAACGAATATGAAGATATACCAGCGATTTATTATATTACCTTTTCAATATATTTTGTTTGTACTATTCAATTCTTTATATGTTTATTAGCTTTGCCTGAATTGATGAATTATATCAAAGATAAGGTAAAGCGATTATTGACAAGATAAACTACAGTACATATAGAAACAACTCCAGCAATTTAAATCTTTTTCTAACATAATGAATGCCATTGACACTTGCTAAATGTTTTTTGAATGATTGAATGTATTGCAGATTCAAGAAAGTTCATAATACTAAAGCCAGAATGTACATATGCGCATATACATAGTCGTTTAAAGAACATTGCCCATAAAGAGATTGCATTGATCATGATGATGATTGACAGGTGATAGAAGTTTTTCTTTGAAATTCACTTCGTAATTCGTTAAGTCAATATGACAAGTATGAAAAGAAGAAATTGTCGTGCTTCAGCTGTCCTGTCATTTTGACGGTGTGGGGTGTGAGTGTAGCTCTTGTGCTCAGTAACACTTACACCTACCTACACCCTCGAAAACTTGCTAACATAAAGATTTTTCTGAGCTATGCTTTTGAATCAAAGCATATGTCGATCATTCTTTTTTCAAAAGAAATTTGATCGGTTCGCATATATATCATTTTGTATGTGATGATGAACCAACACTATTAGGTGAAGAAAAGTTTTAACAGGAATCAACGAATGAGAACATTCAGTAGGAGTATAAGTTGAATTAGAGAAAGTCATTGACGATGAACGAAGAATGCTAAGCAAAAACATTTTGTTAAATATAAAGAAAGTTTTTTTTCTATTTGATTCTTTTTCTTCTATTTATGACAAAAATAGATAGGTTTTTCGAAAAAGAAACTGAATGAGGAATCAGTAACATTTTTTAAAAAATTATAGATTTTATTCAAGATTTGGCTCAGTTGAAGATCGAATCAGTTCAGTCCATTCAGACCTCTGGTCGATAACTTACAATACACTCACTTTCGCTAAGAAGGCAACTGATTACTGAAAAACATTTCTAGATCATTTGTTATCTTAAATAAAATGAAATCTGCTAAAATTTTTATGTTTTATTTTATTACTGTTTTTTAAATCTACGTTTCTTCATATCTCCAAAACACTTTGGTAATAAAATTTTTTTGATTATTCAAATAACATTTTCTTATCATTTTTAATAGATTTATACAGAATCATCAAAGAAAATATTCAAATATATATAGTTTATAAATATTCTATGAAAAGAAAAACAATAAAAATCATATTAACATTTTTCTACCTTGCTATTGTCATATTCTAAGTATAATATAGAATGTTGCATTTTCTTATTAATCGTAATTGTGTAATAATATATGCAAAATCTCTATGCATTGAATAAATCATAATTCTTTACTTAAAACCGTGATTTATAAAAATCAACATTCATATCAATGGTAATTTCTATTCATGGATGCATTAATCAGAAAAATCAAACAATTTTCTAACAAATGACCTATATATTTTGGATTTACTTATTGTTTAAGTGAGGCTATCAAATTCTTGAAAAATCGAAAGTATTAAACAACCAACATGAAAAATATTCCATTAATTTCTTTATTTACTTCTTTGTTTTGAACACGTTCTATTTCTTGTAACATATTTTATTAATGTATTATTTCCTTTCTAAAAGTTTGGTTGACTATATGTTTGGAGTCTAATTTAGAAAGATAAACAAGAAGCAATTCTATTCGTTTTTTTCTTTATGCTGGTGCAAAATAAATGTCAAAAAAGTTTCATATAATATTACTCGAAATACTCTGTTCTTTTCATTAATAGCAAAATCAAAAACTCTTCCGATAAGATGTGTTTTTTTTACAGGTAGAATATCATCATAGCATTGTTTAAATATTTGTCTACTTTTTCTTCATCGTATTTCGATAGAAATGAATTATAATTATTTTCAGTTAGAAAATGTCGCTTGACGTATATGAGTCAAGATGATTTTAGAAGAGTTGATGAATCAATACTATGGTATTAAATAAATAAACTAAATCTTAGAAGTACTTTGTTAGTGAAATCAATTTTTGTTTAATACTGATGTTCATCAATTCATTTACTTAACGTTTGATTTATCTTTTTACTCAGAATTCAAATATATAATCTATACAAATTCAACTTGTACATGCATTTTATTTGATAGTATTGAAAATACGAGAAAAATTCTCATTAATTATCTGTCAAGTTTTCACAATGGAATTTGACGTGATTTAATGTGATAATTCCCACCTAATTAAAAATGTTTGACTCATTATATATACGAATGTAAGAGGTATGTTCAGATTTCCGAAAAAGGAAATTACAGAAATTTCCGAAGCTTCCATCAACTCGATAACTACATCGCAAATCAAATTAAAATTTTTTGAAAATATTGGAAAGTTTAGAAATTTTAGAATTTTCCGTAATTTCGAAAATTTCTCTACGTACATAATTTTGGAAATTTCAGAAATTTCGGAAATTATATGATTTTCGGAAATACCAAACAATTTAGAACACAAGTACTTGAAATTTCCAAAACTTCCAAAATTTCCTTTTTTGGAAGTCTGAACACTGCTAGAATGTAAATCATAAATTTTATTTTTTGTTTTAACCATAGTGTTGCAGATAAATAATTTGATTATCATTTAAAGAAGTTTTATTAATAATGCTGCGATTTGGTTTGAAATCAGTTGATGAAATAAGAATTGTCGAAAGTCCAAAATCTTATTTGTGACTAATATTAAGAATTATTCATTTTATAGAGAGTATTTCTCATTCTTTCATACTATGCTATGAATCATATGAGCATTTATCAATAAGTTTAAATGGAAATCATTTTCTAGAAAGATCTATCACAATCATTGGAAAATATTGTATAATAGTATTCGACTCATACGTCATCGTTATTCATCATTTCTGAAATCGATACAATATATAAAAAAGTCTTCTTCCTACATGCTCCTACAATTTTATTCTCTCATTGATGGTACATACTTTCCGTTTTCGTTTATATTGGTAACATAATGGTTGATTCTGATGCCAAAAAACTGAATGTATGCTTGATGCAAAGTTTATTTGTACAATGTGTTCATGAATGTCAATTATGTTTTGAATATCAATACGAGTAAGTTTTATTATTTATTTAATCTGACACTCTTTATTATTGTGCGTATGGATGAGTGGAAATGAATGGATTCAGAGATGACACCCATGTACATTCACATAAATCCACTTGTGAAATCGTTAGGCGCACTTAAATACAATTTAGAGTTCGTTCACTTTAAAATAATAGATGTATGGATGTTTATTAGCATATTAAATGAGATTGTAAGAACTTCATATTTCTTTCGTCTCGAATTAGTTACTTGTTGACTTTCTTCCAATATTTATACTGAATTTCATTACAGGCCTAAAAATATTGAGGTAGAACTTTTACTAGTAGGTATTTATTCAATCAGTCAATTATAGATTTAATGCTTCCATCTACGAACCGAATAATATGATGTTGAAATAAGGCGTCAAAGAACTAATGCGTGGAATTTTTAAAAAAATCAAGAATTTTTTTTTGCGTTCTTTTTTTCTTTTACTGCCTTTCTTCGTTTCATTCTCAAAGAAAAAAAATAAAAAAAACAAATAATTCCCACACTCTCCACGGTGAAATTCTCATTATTCTTCTCAACGTCGATAGTGAAAGAGTTTCTGTCTTCCTAAATTTGTGCATTGTATCCTTGAGCAATGCATATCTAAGTTATAAAATTTTTCAGCTTCTCATATCAATAAAACATTGATTTATGTGCCATACTAAATGATTTCAAGGACAACAAACAAAAAAATAATCTTGAAACCTTCGCAATACATTACATCATTGTTATGAAATGTTTATGCAATTACTAGTTTATTATGGATAAACACCCTTTCTTATGCGTAGGTGTGTAGTAATTCAAGATTTTATGAATCATGAGCTGTTACAGACCTACTTTGCATCGATATGTACACTCATACTAATACGCACAAGTGCAGTTTCACATGCAACATATTAGACTCATCCGTAAAGGAAAAGTTTTTTGAAATTTTTGCAGTCTCGAAATTTCCCAACCATTGAAAATCGTCTATCTATATTAAGCTTATCAGAATCAACTAGAAATATCTAAAATCAGTTTTTGTGTGTTGAAACTTCTGCTTCGTACTATCATCTTATAACCCAAAATCTGATCAAATTTGCTCTATTTTGATGATAAGATAGTTGATGATAGATATGAAGCTCTTTACTTCAATCTGGAACACGCGTTGCTCTCAGATCCGTTCACAGATGTTCATCATCGTAGCAGTACCATGATGGCAGCCTGTCTTACGAAGCAAATGGTAGAGTTGCATGACTTTGCACAGAATTTCAGTGTTCACAATTGTAACACTGTAAGAATCAATGAATCTGAAGGATTAATAACAACGATGAAATTCGAAACATATTTTTTTTTGAGTTTTATCATGATAGTAGCAACTTTTTTTTTTAAAAATAGTTCCTTGTGACGAAGTAGAGTTAGTTTTGGGACCGAATGAACATCTTAGCAGTCTATTAGAACTCATTTTTCAACGATATCCATATTCATAAGAAAAATATTTAAAAATTCAGCTTCGTTTTTCTGCTTATTAACACTAATAAAATTATATGATGACTTAAAAAAATAATATCCTCATCTCTTTCCAACATTTGTACTGTTTATTTTTTTAAACTTGTTAAGTGAGATATGTTTTCATTATTGTTAATCGACGATCAAACAGTGTTAGTATGAAGCAATAGACACGCAAAACAGTTGTTTGTTTATTTTCTTCACGAAATGAAGATATTGTTTTCTATAAATGTTTTTATAATAAAGCTTAATGTTATTAACTCATTGGATCAAATCATTGAGAATAAATTCTAGTTTCCTTTTCAATAAACTGACTTTTATAAAGACTATTTATACTAAGATTAACTTTACGAATCGATATCTCTGTTCATATAAGATATAAAATAAATAGAAATCTGTTAGACCATTGTAAATTTCTTTCATTCATAGTTTTTTTTCTGACAAAGATGCTAATTTTGTCATTCGAGAAAAAAACTTACTACTAGATTCCAACTACTGATTGATAAATTTGTTTTTTTTTTTGCAAAAAAAAAAAACTTTAATATTGATTTAAATAGAAAAATATTAAAGAACAATTACTTTATGAAATTTATTCGACATTGTAGCAAAATAACTCACACATCTTGATGATAAATATTTGTTGAAAATTGAATTACAAAAGACAAAAAAAAACAACAACACGATTACTAAACGTATTTCATTGAAACCTGTATGAGTTTTTTTCCCATGAGAATGGGAAGAAAACATTATGTCTAATAATATTCATGATTCATATGAGTTGTACAACTTTTGTCTTTATCTTCAAACGTATTTTATTAATCTTTATATGTCAAAGTTCGTGAGAAAATCTAATGTCTTTTTCAAACTTCGGAACTTTCATGTGATATATCCAAGTAAATTAATTAATAAAAGTGATTCATCTATCTTTGAAATTTAAAAAATCTTACATTTCTTTTTCGTAAGAATGATGTCAGTAGTTTTTTAGCAATATTTGATAGAAAAAAACAACGTATCTAGTTTCTTTTTTATTTAGAGTCAATGAAATAAACATGAAGCTTGCTTGAATAAATGCAATAAAATGAACCAGTATCAAATGAAACAAAGATGAAGCATTCTGGATAAAAAAAAAAATATGAAAAATTAGCAATATTTGTAATGTTATTATGAAATACGCCTCTATAATTGAATCATTTTATAAATAAAACTTAATTGAATTTAGTTAAAGACTTTGATATGACCACTGATGTTAAATTGACTATCATCAATAATGATCGATTCATAATTGTAATTTTCATCGATGTATCGTCAACGAATTCAAGACTTAATCAAATATTAGTAAATGGATTTATTTCGAACTTCTTCCTATTATTTATTTTAAAAATTTAAAATCTTTATCATATTTTAATACTATAATTTGTAATTTTTAGATATTTTAAAGAATTAAGTCGTTTCATTGAAAGAATAACCATTCGTTGCTTTAAAATAATGGTAGGCAACGATGCTAGAAATAAACATATTCTTGACAGGACATTTATTTGTTCTGTATGCTCATTTATATTACATGATCCTCTACAATTGACTGAATGTGGTCATAGACTATGCCAATCATGTTTTAATGTTGAACAAGAGTAAGTTTCATTATTAATATTAAATATTATCATTTTTTATTGTTCTTTGTAAAGAACCACAATTAAATGTCGACAATGTCAATTGGAAACGTTACGAATCAATGTAAAATATCTTTTCATAATTAAATAGGCAATATATATTTCTTTGTATAGGTACGACCTGATCGAGGCTTTAAAAATGATATGCAATCACTACCCATTGATTGTTCCTTTTGTCAGTGGACGGGTGTCTTGAATAACTATCAAGTAATTTATTTTATATTCATGTTATTTCTGGATCTTCTATACTTTTCTGTTTCAAAGAAACATTTCGATCAATTTCATTCAAATCTGAAATGTAAATATTGTAATGAACAGTTCAACTCAGTTATCAAAGTCTATGAACATAAAATCTACAAATGTCAAAAACTAATTGCTGAGGGTGTGGATAAATTATCCATTGAAGAATCAAATGGTTTTTTAGATATAGTAAATCATAAAGAAAACACTCTGAATCAAGATTTATCATCATTGCAAGAAAAAATCAATGATTTGCAATATATTTCATATGATGGAATATTAGTTTGGAAAATAACAAATTTTCAAGAGAAAATGTGTAAGTTGAAAAGTTAGTCTTATCTTGAATAATAAAAATAAAATATTTTATTGAAAAGATAATTAAAGAGAAAGATTTTATTTGGTTTGAATAAAAATCTACAAATGATACATAAATGAGTCAATATTACATTCAACATCATACATATATAGTAATATTCGAATATAATGTATGAGTTATCGATTGAGATATTAACGATATGAATCATCAATACTGTCAATCAACTAGATTTCTATATACTTGCTTCTATTCTTTTTCAAGCATTTATCTATTTTTGCTTTTCTTCTTTTTTTTTTACAGTGGATGCACAATCTAAACGACAAATATCAATTGATTCACCTTTATTTTATTCATCACCTACTGGCTATAAAATGAGAGCTCGTCTTTATTTAAATGGTTATGGTAATGCTCATTGTACACACATGTCAGCCTTTTTTGTGCTCATGCGAGGCTTAAACGATCCGATTCTTAAATTTCCATTCACTTATAAAGTAGTATTTTGCTTATACGATCAAAGTTTTGCAAAACAGCATATCATCGATTCATTTCGACCAGATATTGGAGTGAGTGGCTTTCAAAGACCACGTTTGGATATGAACATAGTTAGTGGTATTTCAAAATTTGTTCCATTAACAAAGATTCAACAAGAAAATAGTCCTTATATTCGAGATGATACAATGTTCATCAAAATCATGCTTGATTTTAATGATATTCCAAACATATCATTGCCAATTGCAATGAGTTTGAATCCAGGATTACCGATACATGTTCAACACATGATGATCGAGCAAGAAATGAAACAAAGATCTGAACAGCAATCTCAATATTCAAATGAAACAAAAGAAATAAAATTGAGTTGTGAAGAAACTGCTCAGTGAAAAACAGTGACCGAAAATAAGCGTAGCTGAGTTCGAATCGTTTTTTTTTGGAGATACATTCGAGTCGAAGCGAACTTGAACTAGTAAAACTCGGTTCGATTCAGCCTCTGTTAAAAAAAGAATAATGTAAGATGTTGAATTGTGTTTCATTAAGAGGTCGTATTTCTAGATGAAGTGTTTCTTCTAGAGGTGGCACGTTATCTTTATCCTCCTTTTTAATACAGAATAAAGAAAAATGAAATATTTATATTTATTTTCTAACGTAGCACTAACAGATTGACCCTAGTACCTGTATTCTATGGATGTGTGGATGTGGGTGAGGGTATTGATCTTTCCCAAATAAATACCCACACCCACTCTAGTCCTTGTGTACAAATAACTTTAACAATGCCCGGAATCTGCAATGGATTATGTCACGTATCCAGTAATGTTTGTATTGATTTATACGCTGGAAGTATGTGTTCTTCCATGGTTTATACTAATTTATTAATGTATGTGTCAAGTTGTTGTTCGAGTTATGGAAAAATTTTATCTGTATGCGTCAACATAGTATCATGTATTTCTAAACTTGAATAACTTTTCTCGAATATTTTCATCGTCAAACCGAATTAGTCAGCAAAATCATTTGATGCAGTTAAAAAATCGACATCCATTTGTTGATGACGTGTTTGTTGTTTGAGTTTTCGTCGAAAATCACTGGATTCAATTGATGAAATTTAATTATATTTTTCACCATTGTTACTGCTGCTACTGTTGTTGTTCGACTAGCAGCCATTCTATTAGTACAAATAAGAATCCACCGTTCGACCATATTGAAACGTATAAATTCTCTCGCACTTCTTTCGTGTTCGATAGCGAATTGCTTATATTCGTTTGAAAACTTGCTATTGACTTAATTCTCTTGTAAATAGTTCAATATCTATCTAAGAACAAATATCATCTGTTATCATAATAGTAAAGCGTTTGATATTTGGTTTCAGTTCACTACCAAATAATTCTTTATTTTCAGCACTTTGTTTAAATGTCATTGCTCGTAATGCCTTTTCATCGATACTAAATGATTCAAGAATGTATTGTCCTCATGCTAGTAATATGTGTTGAAGATTTTTATTTGTATTTGTTGTTATCATCATTGTTGGTGAGCGAACAGTCTTGTGCATGGCTTCATGTCCGAGGAATTTGAGAATTGTTTGTTCAGCACTAAATTCAACAACGGCAAATTTTCATTCGAGACGATCAAATGTTTCCATTAGAATTACTAATGTATTCAATGCTTCACGTATTTTCTTACCATTCATACTTTCACTATTATCAACACAGAATAGTTACTGGATTTTCATCAATATTCGTTCCAAATTGAACACGAATCACATCGGGTAATTTGATATGTGCTTTTGGTAGTGGTTTTTCGCACTCACCGTTTTTAAATACTTTTACACGTTTGCACTTTATATTGGTGAGAGTACATATATTTTTTCAGAGTTACACAAACTTCATTTTTTTTGTAAAAGTAGTCCCGTCCTCAACGGATTAAGAGCTTTTTCCAACTATGCCGATTCTGTATCAGTGTCATTGACTGAAGCTATATCGTGTTGAAGTCAGCGACTTTCTGGTTCTATAGGTAAATGAGTTGATCAATCTTTCTTTACTGTTATTTGATAGTATCTAACAGATACTAACTATAAATATTTTATCTTTCAGCGTTTGCTCTTATCTCATATTGTTTTATGTCATTCTTGTGCTACTACGCAAATAAAACATGTCAGACACGTGTGAAGTTCGCTCACTTCGAAAAATATTGTTGATGCTTCTTTTGGCACTGCTGCCTTTCCAAGGACAAGCTCTCGTGTCATCTAATGAAGCTATCAGTTGGTTCGACACCTTTATTGCGCCTTACGAGTCAACTGGAAAATTTGATGCTTTCGTCTTTTCATACTTTACTGGAAACTCAAGTAACATCCAAACTGCGGTCAGGGGCCGTTGCTACTCGCTCACTGGAACTGATACAGGAGAGCCAAACCCTGCTGTATCTCTTTTCCGAATTGGAAGCGTTACGAAATTGTTTACTGCAACGGCCATCCTACAACTTTACGAAAAGGGCCTTCTTGATTTAAACGCTTCCGTCGTCACCTATGTCCCTTCTCTGTCTTCTGTTATCACATCAAATATGAC
>CAJNOP010000722.1:93396-105770 GCA_905250075.1 Rotaria sp. Silwood1 | reverse complement strand
TTACAATTCCTACCCACTTTTCGATATGCTTGGATGTGTGTTCAACGCGATTAACTGGGTTTTGTTAAAATTGTCATTTTTACCTCACAAAAATGCCTTTTTACGAGTGGCGCTAGGGTTTCTTGTAAGCTTGGATCGGTTCATCTTATGCAGCGGCCATGGCTGAAGGATTACTGACTATGTTGTGACATACATCAGCCCTTGTGGCTAGTATGTGGCAGCGGCAGATTCTCAGCCGCGATGAACATTCATGGTATGTGATTAGTTAGTGCCTATGGGAAGCTCCAGCAATTGAGCGAAAGAACTCTGTGTCAGACCAGCCTTCTGCCCAGATCTACAGCTAGTCGTAGATCTAGGAAAAATATCGGGCTATCAGATCTGCCGCTAGGCAGCACCCCATACCGCAAGGTAGCCGAAAGACAGGAGTATCCTTCTTCTTCTTCTTCTTCCATCTTATGCATCCCCGAAGCTCGAATACAGCGTCTTGAGGACACGTGCCTAAGAACTTAATCACTCAGTCGTGACAGTCTTGTGCGAATGTGATATCATAGAGGAATGTCTTAAAACGTTAATATAGTTTAGAATTTGTTTCTGTTTCCGTGACATTCTTTCATAAAGTCCCTTCGAAGTTTTCAAATTGTATCCTAAAAGAAGTGATGACGAAACTTTTTTTTCTATTTTCAATTGTACATGTGTTTTCAGATTTTCGGTTTGATTAGGTACACTATCAAGGCAGATTAGGTATGTCAGCTGATAAAATTGACTCGGATTTGTTTTCACTCATTTGGCTTGGAAGAGAATCTGAAACTGTGCCGAAAGTCAAATTCACAAATAAATTCACAAATTTAGTTGAATTTGAAGAATACATTACGAATAAAACAAACCCTTGTATAATAATGCTTTTATTGGATGATATACCGCTCAATAGCATGTTAACCAGTCTGCCGCAGATCTGCGCCATTTATAATGAAAAATTCGTTTGTTTATTCTGTCTACCTACAATGGCATTGCTTGTTCATATATATATGAAGAAAAACAAGAAGAGAAACCAAAGCATTGTGCTATTCCATTATGTCTATCGTATTTATTGCCTATTATTCGCAAATATTGATTTCTTATTGGGTTGGGTTGCGTTATCGGGCTGGCATATGCATTTCCAAATGTCGGCAAAACCGGTGGCTATATTCACTCTAAATGGTCCGTTAAATGGAGATATGTCATACTAATTTTCTTTTTCAGTGGTTTATCGCTTCGAACAACACTACTTGCTAAAGAATTTCTTCATATGTGCCTTCATGCCGTCGTCCAGATCTATAGCCTACTGATCATTGCATTTACAATTTATGGTTTAGGATTGTTACTAACAAGATTGCCGATCAACAAAACATTAGTTGCTGGGATCGTTATAATGGCTTGTACATCCACAACTATTTCCAGCAATGTTGTTATGACTAAAAATGGTATGGGTAATGAATATTCAGCACTGCTAAATGCAGCACTTGGCAATGTTTTGGGTATATTTATATCATCGGCTCTTGTCTTCTATTTTATGAGTAATCCTACTGTTAATTCTTTGCCAAGCAGTTCTAATGGTGGTAAGAGTAGTCGACTAGACTATGGAAATGTTATGAAAAACTTGGGTTTGACTGTACTTCTACCTTTATTTGTCGGACAAGTCATTCATTTCTTATGGACAAAACAGGTTGCATATGTACGAGAAAAATTTCACTTTTCCGAACTAAATAGTCTAGCTCTGTTAGCACCAGTGTTGTCAGCATTTTGTACAACTGTTGCCACCGAATCATTTCAAACAATAAACGGAAAGGATCTTACCGCCTTGATTATTATTAATGCCGGAATATATATTGTTTTTTCACTATTAATCATGATCACTGCACGATTACCTATTCGACATTGGCAGTTCTCACGAGAAGATACGGTAGCAATCATGTTTTGTGGTGCCACAAAAACTGTACCCAAGGAAGTACCATTAATAAACATTCTCTATACTGGTAGAGATCAAGAAGTAATTGGTTTACTTTCGTTACCATTGATAATGTATCATGTTGAACAATTGATTTTTGGTGCCATGGAAACTTTGTTGCTGAAAAAATGGGTGACAAGTAGAATCAAGAGACAGTCAACAATGATAAACGATAACATAGTGAAGCCCAAGATGAGCCAGCTAACAACAATAAGTATAAGATCTTGAGAGATCATTTGCTTACCTGCCTCATGCGTCGACTGACATGGAAGCAACTGAAAATGTTTAGAAATGCATGAAGTCATAGCTACTGACTGAAGATATTATTTTAGCCATTGCGTTGATTGAATGAAGTCACTGAGTAGGGTGTGAGTGAGGGTAGATGTGGGTATGAAGATGGGGATAGAAGTATGCGTGTCTTCTCTTTATCTACACGCACACGTACACGTACACCCACACCCTCTCAAACAGACGAAGGCTACGAATTAATCTCGAGTATTTGCGTTTGCATCAAATTGCAGCGAGTGATATGTTCTTTGAACGATTCGATTGTGTTTTGATGGAATATTGGTGAAGGAAAGAGGAAAATATTGTTTTCTCGTTGGATGTATTCATCATGTGGAGAGTTCTTTGCCATATTTAAACGATAAGTTGAAATTAATCTTTGCATTGAAATGTAATTAGAAGTTTTACTTTTAGTACTACGAAATTACAATGTTGAGGAGAAAAAAAAGTTAAATTCGTTCAAATGGACTGAGAACAAACCGAATCAAACTTTCATCGATCACGTTAGGTGATTTTTCTGTGAAATAATTTTATCTCTTTCGTTTTTGTTCATTGATTTACGTCGCAAACCGACCGATAATGAAAAATCGCAATAGCCGAATCCTATTGGTGCTATCTGTCAGGCATATGATTTCATGCTAGGTGCGCTATTGACGGACTGGTATTCTTTGACTAGTGGCTCTTCATTTCTGATGTGTCAATTTCAAACATTTTCTGAACTTACTCTTTTCTTCAATCGTTCAAAAAAAAGGATTTTATTTTTTCATCGAATATCGTATACGAAATTGATGTTTATCTTTTTCATGAGGACCTAAATTGGCAAAAAAATTGCTCAATTGAAAATCGAGCCGTGTGCGCATCTTTTGTTTATAGTCATCATCCATTAGTAATTGAATATCTAGTTTGATCAGGACAATAGCAAGGAATAATTTAATTTCGTTGATAGCCCAATATCGACCAGGACACATTCGTGATCCCATGCCGAACAAAATTAATGGCAATACTTTCGATTGTTGTTTGATAAAACGATCATAATGATACTCGTAAGGATGATCATAGATCTATAACATGAAATAATTAGATTACCACTTAGAAGAAATCTTTAAACTGACCTCCGAATCAAAATGTTTCAGAATAGCGGGATAGACAACAATATCATTTTTTCTTATACCGATCTGTGTGCCATCCGTACATGTCACAATAACATTTTGACCAGCCTGTCGTTGTGTCACCGATGGTGATACACGTCGCATTGTCTCATGAATACAACTATCCAATATACGTAACTCATCAAGAGTTTCTTTATTGTATAGTGATGTGAGATTTTTGACTGTAGTATTTAATTCATGATTCACTGCTTCGAGAGCATCATGATGCAAAAGTAGATCGACAAGAGCCCAACAAGCCAATGATCCTGTATTAATGATAGCAGCCCAGAGAAGTAGCGCATGTTGTCCTGCTCTATCCCATTCGTTGAAGACTCGTCCGTCATCGAGATTTGCCATTGATTCGATTCGAGCGAGTATAAATTTACTCATATCATCATTGGGTTTCAAATCCAGAAATCGTTCAATAAATTGATTACGTTGACGAATAGTTGAACGAAGAAAAAATGATTTGAACGGTATATCGAGCATCATTGTGCCAATGACCGCTTCAAAAGTTCGACATGAAGAATAGATGTCCGGTTGAGATCGAGCAAATGTTTCACCGTAGAGAACTGTAACTGCCGTATCAAAGATAATCTCACCGAAATAATCAAAAAGATTAACTGTTTCGGATGACGATGATAATAATCGATCTACAGTAAGACGTTCGATCAAATATTCACATGTTTTATGATTTAACACGACTAACTCTTGACCATAGAGATATTCATGATATTCTTGTACAATAATACGTTTTGCTTCTTCATTTTGAATACATTCCCAGCGAAGACCACCACCATTATGACTTATTTTGTCCAAAAAATCGAGTGTAAATGTAGGATCTTTCACAATACGATTCATAAAGGTTGTTTGCTCATTGAGAAAGAGAAAGCGACGAGACATAATATTGACAGTAACTCGATTACCGTATTGATGATGAAGCCAATAAATAAATTCATATGGATTTTTCGTTAATGTCAAAGCGAATCCAAACAGTGGAATGTAACTACGAGCCACTGGAGGTTCATTCGATACAGCATATAAAAGATTGTCGATAATTGGTGCAAGAACTATGTAATACACCAGCAACAATAGTATCACAGTAGAAAAAAACAACCAGATCCATACCATTTTTGCCACGTGCAGCTTGTAGACGACAAATATCGCAATTGACTATTATCGCATTATTTTACCTTTTGTATTTGTTGTCGTGAAGAGAGAGAATCTCGATGATAATTTTTTTTTTTGCGCTATAGGCTGTCTACACTCGCAAAAAAACGAATGACTCAAGACACAATTTATTCGTTCTGTTCCAGCAGTCTCACGCTGTAGTAGAGGAAGAGTGTTTCATGTGATTTCTAAAAATATTTGCTTCTTCACGTCTCATCTACGCTACAATAGAAAAAAGAACAGTGTCGAAAAAAAAACACATATTTCTTATTCTTATCACTTTCTATTGTCACTATATTTCACAGCATGTATTTGCATGTAATTTGAGCGTAATTTGCTACATAAGAATGAATCTTCCTCGAATTCGAATGGATCTCAAGTGAACGTTTGAGGATTCGTAGATTCTCTCAAACTCTTTGCCTTCATTATTCTTTCAGAATAATTCTTCAAACAATCACAAACAACTCAATTTTCCATCAGTTTCCTTCAATTAGTCATGATAATTGCACTATACTTGCTCCAAGCGAGCTTATTTTATGATAATACACATGCAAGTAAAGCCAATTATAGATGCTCAAAAAAGTATCGGATTACCTGGTCCTATTTTTTTTTAATATTGTTTTTCTTATTCAGTAAGAGCACATGTCCAGTTTTCTTATTCCACTTATGGATACTTGTAAGCGTCTTCCCCTATATCTATACGTATGAAATTTCCAGTCGTGAACAAAATGATGTGTGAAAAAAATTCGCATGACTTCGAAAAATTAATTCGATTCAAAATCTTTGTTACTGATCTCCACAACGTGAGATTGAGACAAAGATTGGTCTATCATGAAGCCAACTCGTTACTCACTCGATTGACATACGATTCAGAAAGTTCAACATGAAATGGATTCACGAATATTTGAGAAAGTTAGTCTTATATCATTGTCTCCCCTCGGGAACGACGGATATTGTTGAAGTATACTGGAATTCTTTCAGATAATCCTATTCATTAATTTGGAAGTTCATAGTGACACATATAAGGGAAGATGCTTAGAAGTATCCTTTAGTGGAATCAGAAAACTCATCATGTGGTGTTACTGAATACAAGCCAATATTAAAAAAATAAGATCAAGTGGTCCGATACTTTTTTTGAGCATCTCTATGTGCTACATATCGTCGTGGATCGACGTCAATGATCATTTGCAAATTAGACTGAGAATATAGTCCAATGATGTGTATCAAAAGTTATTTTTATGCATTTTTTAATTTTTCATAATGTGTTTCAATGTGTTTCAATATAATTTAATGCATTTTCGAACATTTTTGATAACCTTGATGATGAGTCTCAGTGCACCATAATGTATTTTTTGATAATTTTCTAATAGTGCATTTTAATACATTTTTTAATACTCTTCTTCTAATAATGCATTTTATTGCATATTTTATTAGTTGCGATTGATGCGATCGGTGTGGGTGTGGATATAGTGGAAGTGGATACCCCCCCCCCCCCCCCACACCCACATCCTAAGAGTGATACTCCAATGATTATATTGAATAGCATGCATTCTTGTTTACTATCTCTCTTTACCAATCATGGAATCGAATATCATTCTCTTCTGTTCTTCACCTTACTCTCAGCAAATTTCTTCTTTTTCCATCTCTTATCATCAGTGCCTCCTGCTAAGCGAACAAGAGTGTCCACTTTCGAAAGTCATATGCCTTCAAATTTCTATCAGAGATAAAGAAAAAGAACGGAGGAGAATGGCTAAAAAGGCAGAAATTAAAACTAGATAAAAAAGCAGAAAAATGGAAGCTGAAAGTGTGAACGTTTTTGTTTTTTATTGTCTCTCTATTCGATAACGACTCCGACATAGAAACACAGGTAGATTAGAGAAAGAAAAGATATTTGTTGAAGATTCACTTATCTCTTATCTTCTTTAGAAAAACTAACGAATAGAAGAAAAAAATTAGACTGAACTATACCAAAAACGAAACTTAAAACGATAGAGTTCATACATAAGAAATCAAGATAACCGGACAGTTGGCGTCGTTACCTTTAAATAAATCCAACGAAAAGTATGGGTATGGGTGCGGGTGTTGGAGTGGATGTACGATGTAGCGGTTCTACTATGATCATAGATCAACGTCCACGTCCTCGCCACACACATCCATACCCATACATTTACATTCATACCCACATCTATACCCTTCGAAAGAAAATAACGAACGAAATATTTTTATTAATAAATTATCGAGAATGATGCAGGTAAGAAAAATCAAGATTTGCCGTAAAAATACAAACTACAGAGTCACTTGCATAATGTAGATTAAAAGCAAAACAAAACTAAATTTTGTTAGAAATAAGCATCTAGAACGTTAATTCACATTCGATGCCGTACTGATCAATATATCGAGATGCATGCCCCCTCCATCTTGACTTTTAACCCAGAAACTCACATAATAATTATGTCCAGCGACTGTTTTTATTAACTGCGACAATTCTACTAAAGCCAAACTGTTTATTTTACATGCATACGAGCCTGAATGTGGATCACTTGATATTACATTGCATGTTGAATCCTTCGAGACACACACAGTACTTTTCTATACTACGGCTTTCGAAACCACCATCTTTGATAAGCTCAACGTTGGCAAGCATATCGTACACAGATATATCGTCTATATATCCATGTGAATCTTTTCCAAAAGCAAATGTAAGGATATCTCTGTTTGATATAGCTGTATAGTTGAATGAATACAATATGTATTTATTGAATGGAAGAGTCGTAAGACGAAGGAATTCGATCCTTTCAGAAATTTCTCTTGAGCATGATTGACCTAAAATAATTACGAAGAAAGCTAATATGAATAATTCTTATCATGGAATATGGTGCCTCAATAGATTTTCATGGAACTTCATTGGAAGTATAAAAATTTATTTTTCGATAACATGGAGAACATGCTTTGGTCGGAAGAACGATGAACACAGTGCTTAAAACTTTTGAAGTCTTGTCGATTCCCTACAAACATCAATAAATGGTCAGCTTCGCCAAGATTACTTTTATAAAAGACCCGAGTTGTTTATTGCATATAACCTACGATACATAAGTATTCGTACAAATGGCGAAGCCGATCGTGTTCGAATAGAAAGTGCTAGGAGCCTAATTTTTTCACTCATAGATAGAGCAAAATGTGTACTTTAAAATGCATATTTACCATAAAGCCGAAGCTGTAGTTTAAGATATTCAATTTCAAATCTTTTTTTACCACGAAAACTCGCCTGTGATCAAGGTAAAATTTTTCATGCT
Organism: Rotaria sp. Silwood1; assembly: GCA_905250075.1. NCBI lineage: Eukaryota > Metazoa > Rotifera > Eurotatoria > Philodinida > Philodinidae > Rotaria > Rotaria sp. Silwood1. Next base: position 97,890 of record CAJNOP010000722.1, on the reverse strand, counting down.
TTTTCTTGCTTTAACTTGCAATATGTTGAACTAAAATACAATGCAGTGAATACAGACTTGAAAATGGAAGACTGACGGCTCTAGGCTTTCTGAAAATCGATTTCCAATTTTCCTATGTACCCAGGGTAACCAGAAGTTAGTGTGAAAATCACAAACACTGCATTCTACAGTTTTTGACGAAGGTTTTTCAAGACTGGTAAGAACATCAATTTTTTAACGAGATTTCAAACAGGGAGCTTTTCGAGCCCTACAAGAATATGTATGAAACAGCAGAGAAAGACATTGGGTGTGCGTGCGGTAGTATGTAAAGGGAACATCTACACCCACCGTCGGTTTGATTTTAGAAGAAACGTACTTGATGGTGAGAGAACCGTGCAATTTGATTGATTTAGTATGATACGTATGAGGATCATTGCGGAAAATATAATAGCAATTACGATTATTATAGCAACTATGCCATGTTTAAGGTGTGAAGTCCCAATTTGACAGCAACATCCACAGCTGTGTGACGATGGGCGAATAGTTACAGGTGGTTCTTCAATAGGTGCTCGTGGTGGTTCGATAGACAATGGCACTTCCTCAACAAGATTCGTACACTCTAAAAAAAAATAGGTATTATCGAAAACCCTTAAAGGGTTTCCGAGTTTGTTACTATAGGAAACCCTTTAAGGGTTTCTGAAGAAGGGTTTCCGAGACCTCGAAAACCCATAGTACCCATTATAGCTAAATCTCAAATACCTCTTCGGAAACCCAAAGAAAAGGTTTCCGATTGCGGTTAAAGCTCTACCAAACTAGCCTAGACAGGAATCCATCACTTCTCTGCCAGCAGCAACAAGCATTCACAGCGGCCACAGACATTCATTGAGGTTCTGTTGTGAATCTATTCACACCAAGAAATAACTAGAACAGTCATTAAAGGTCAGCAACACACGGAATTTAGAGAAAAACTTTAATTATCCAGATGCACTTCGTCGCACCATTACCAAACCATCAAGAAGCAAAATATAACGGCCTTCTCCACCTAAAAAATGAACAAAAGAAGCAATTTTTCATCGAAAATCATCTAAACTCACCCGTTTTCTTCACATTCAACCACATCAAAACTAATGAGCACCCATTCGCATGTAAAACATAATTCAACCAAAATAGTTAATGAACGAATTTCATAGCTCATCAAACGTTACCCTACGACAATCATCTAAAAAGAAAAAGAAAACTATATTTGAATTTACTAAATTGATTCCAACTCACCCGACCTATTGCGAAAAAACAATTCTAAGGATGAAAATAAAATTTCATTTTCGTAGAATAATTTGAACAAACTTTCCATATATACTAAGATATTGAACGAATCTACAAATAAAAATGAAACTGTTTTTTAATTTAAAGAATTTTTGTCCAACTCACCAGATCTATGAATATAAAACGAATCTAAAAATGAAAATAGAATTGTATTTTTATTTAATGCATTGATTCAAACTCATCGAATATATCGATATCACACGAGTCTAAAAATAAAAATGAAACTTTAATTTAGAAAATTGATTCAAACTTACCAAATCGATCTATATTAAATGAATCTAAAAATAAAAATAAAATCTCATGTTCATTTTGTAATTGGAGTAAACTCACCAGATATATTGAGATATAAAACGAATCTAAACGTAAAAGCGAAACTTCATTTCCATTTAGTAATTGAAATAAACTTGCATGATGTATTGAAATATAAAATGAAGATAAAAATAAAATAAAATATTATTTTAATTTAATAAATTGATTGAAACTTACCGGATCTACCAATATCGCATGAATCCAAAAACTGAAAATAAAATTGTATTTTTATTTTATTCATCGATTCAAACTCCCTGAATCTATTGACAGACAGCGAATCTGAAAGTAAAAATGAACTTTCATTCTTATTTAGTAATTGCAATGAACTCACCCGACATATTGAGTTATAAAACGAATCTAAAATCACAAACAAAATTTCATTTTAATTTGATAAATTGATTCAAACTCACTAGACCTATCGATATCCCACGAATCTAAAAATAAAAATAGAATTCCATTTTCATTTAGTAAGTGGAATAAACTCACCGGATATATTAATAAATATGGATTGAATCTCCAAACAAAAGTTAAAGATTGTATTTTTATTTAATAAATTGAATTAATTCACACTTTTTTTCGATTTTCGAAACAAATCGATGAATTAAGATGAAATTGTATTTTAGTTTAATATTTGGAATAAACTTATGGTATATATGGCTATCTAAAACGATTCTAAAAAGTAAAAGTGAAAAAATGTTTTAATTTAATTAGTTGATTAGAACTCACCGAATTCCAGAGCCATGTTATGATAGAAAAAGAAAAACTAGGAAAGTGTTGTATTCATGAAATTAAATAAACACCTGAATAGATAGAGAAAATGTAGTATTGAGAAGTATAAATGATAAGTTAGAAATATTTTATGAAATCATTTAAAATAACTCATCTACCTGTTGAGATGATTACATATGTAAGAAAAAAAAACATTTCATGTAACATCGAATGAATTATAGAATTCATCGAGATGAATTTACGACTGAAAGCATAAGAATAGTAAGCTTTCGAACGAGGTATGAAATAAAGGTACGACATTTCCTAAAGTGAAGCAGATTTTCGAGTTGATCATTAATATGATCTTAGATTATTGAAATCGAAGAGAATGAGATGGCTACTCAGATAGAGTTGATTGATAAAGCGGAGGAATTAACGTAGAAGCTTTTGATCAATATAATATGTTTCATCAGGATTTTGCTCAAGTGAAAATGATTCTATATAAGAAAATCTTTGCTTTTGAGCGTGCTTGTAGGGAAAAGTATCGTTAGTAAAGCGTTTTCTACTCATTATAGAGACGTTATTCGATAGATATGCAATCAGAAATAAAAGAATCAGCTTGCATAGCTATTCTGATGTTTTGTTCGATAGTTGAGGACCCTGATATCATTCAAATCGAAAAGGCTTAGAAAATAAGCAACCATTTGTGAATATGTATTGTGAAATATGCTCATTGGATTTCATGTGAGTAGACTACTAAAATTCATCTCTAAAAAAGTATTCTAAATATTCTTTCTTCTAGTATTAAGGCATCTTTATATTCATATATAATAATAGCATCAAATTCGGTAATAAAATAGACGTCCCAAAGCCTTTCGTTAAATAAAATTTAGAACAAATATAAAAAGCACGCTTAAATGGTCAACCTGTAGCTAAATTTCTCTTATACTGACAGTAAAAATAAAAGTTGTTCTTGAGCTAAGTCTCCGATGAATGCAATGTAAATATAAGCAATTTCGTCTCCCTTCCAAAACGTAAAATTTTAGTAAAATTTCTAATAAATTATTCTCTAACGGAGAAATTATAAACAAGATTGTAACATGATTAACGATCTTCTCTACATTTAGAAATTAGTGTTTTTTCAATATAATATTTTATTAATATTAGAAAATATGAAATAACCATTGTTTTTCTTATTTTACTTCGTCTATCGGTTGCCCTCGACCAATCTCAAAATTAGTACAACACAACCTAATGAAGTTAAAGCGAATCATAATTAAACATAAGAGAAATTGCATTAATTTGTACTTTACACATTGAACCCTTCTTTTTATTCGATTATAGAACAAAGCTAGAAAGTGACTGAAGACAAGACAAAAGTATCAGATCCATGATTTATGTTCTTGTGAAAGTTATATGAAAACATATTGTTCATATGTCTTATAAATGACATTAATTTGTTAACATGTGGACTTAAGTTGCAGTTTTCTGTTTGTTTTAAAAGCCTATAATCTTTAGAAATAAACCAACTGTAATTCTCACTTAAGAATAGAAACTTCTGCAATTCATTCCTCCTGTAATTTTTGACATCCACGATAGCTACAATATCATTCTTACTTTAGCGAAACTCAACCGAAAAAGGAAGAAAAAAGACATATGGTAATTGTCTAATCTATTTATTTTGTTCCCGATTTGTTAATATTGTATTCTCTTTTATATTCCGAAGAATAAGATCAACAGTAAAACGCACAAATAACATTCCATTATTTATGAAGCATGATCTGGCTTCACATTTCATGGAACTGTTTACACAGGAACAATTTTGAATAATTCAATACGCAATTATTAATTAGATCGGTGTTTTGCTGTTTCATTAAAATGTTCAAAGCTGAGCATGAGAAAGAATATGAAAAAAAATAAGGTTCAAATCCACATCTATCCTTTTGCGAAGTTTTTGAGATGTCAACCAGAAAATTGATGAAGGTATCAGAAAAGTTGAAAGCCTTAGGAACTCTGTTAAGTGTTAACACAAAATTCGCAAACCTATTTTGATTTCCAATGATTCTATTTTTAGATTGGGTATTTTCGCAAACCCAACTCGGTATTCTATGATACCCTTTTTCAGATTGGGTATTTTCGCAAACCCATCTCGGTATCCTATGATACCCTTTTTCA
>CAJNOP010000722.1:72500-93386 GCA_905250075.1 Rotaria sp. Silwood1 | reverse complement strand
GGGTATTTTCGCAAACCCATCTCGGTATCCTATGATACCCTTTTTCACATTGGGTATTTTCGGAAACCATTTAGGAAATGAAAAGGTATTTTCGCATACTCTTTCAGATATCAATCCAGCTTTACTACTAATATGGGTTTTCGACAATACCTTTCCGATTTTCGAGAAACCTATTGGGTTTCCGAAAGCAAGAAAAAGGTATTCTAGAATACTTTTAGAGTGTTCAATTGAGTATTGTCGGAAACCCTTGGGTTTCTGAACGTTCGGGAACCCAAATGGTATTTTCAGAAACGCTTCCAAACTTCGAAAACCCACTCGGAAACGGAAAAGGGTTTCCGAGTAGGTTTCCGAGCCCCTTTGGGTTTCCTAGGATACGAAAATTTTTTAGAGTGTAGTCATCGGGACAGTTTCATTACAAAAAATTTCGTTGGGATGAAGAGGCTGCCTTGACAGAGGACTCGTTTCATTCTCATTAACCCATTGCATGATTGCTTCACGCTCATATATGCGTCCATGTATAGATATTGCAGGCTCACGAATACGATCCAATGTGATCGGACAGATTTGTTCTTCAGGCGACGAATTTTCTATACTATAGAAAGCACATTGTTCTTCAGACGACGAATTTTCCATACTAAAAAAAAACACATTGCTCTATTCAGCTAGTCATTTTTTTTTCAATAATTTGATTCCTATCAATAAATCTTACACGTGATTGTGAGAATTTATGCTTTTGTAACAATAAAACAGCTCTTGAAATCACACATCTACGGCAAAAATTTTTTTTTACATCTATTGAAACGTAAAGTATTTACTCAGGAGAGAGAGCATTGACAGTTTTATTCTTACAGAACTTCATAACATATTTTACTACTTTGTTTTTGTTTCTTTTCTCTATCTTGCAAACGGTGACCACGGTTGCTTCTAATGAATACAACATTGAAATTCAAGCGCTTACACTCATCGTAGAGGGCATTTTTCATGTCTATGAATAACAGAGTATTCAAATCAAATTCAGAAATGTTGAGACTGAGTGATTAGTCATTTGAAAACAGGGCCGTCACAATCGAGAAGACGAGGATCACCCCGTAATCCTGAAAAATTTTCGTTTTTTCCTAGCCGATTGTCTCCGAAAGTCGTGTTCCTCCAGTAATTAATTTTTCTGATTGATCGATATCCTGTCCCCAATCTTGAGCACACCATACCCCTACTCCTCTAATCCTGGTCCGTTCGCTGTCGTTCCTTCTCTGATCGGTTCATACTCTTCTCCCATCCGAATCATGACCTCTTCGCGATGGCACTGCTTGAAAGAGAATAAATGTGACAAAATATTTGACAGAATTCACGTATTGCATCTCTCTAGATTGTTCAATGCTGCATTTGAATGCTTTCAATTACAATGTTCAAAGTAGATAGCATTCAAACTTCCTTTGACACTAACCAGGAAGAGATCTTCACCAACTGTTAACTTCAATGTGCGTCTGCATATGATACTAACAGCAAAATATCAATTATATGAGTTGAAATATTTTGTCTAGAGAATTTTGAACATAATAAGACATATGTATATATGACAGTCTTCTTCCGTATCCCATTCAAGTCCAGTTTTGTTCTTATACATGACCTCGGACAAAAGCAAATTTACTAAATTGTCTTATAATGTGTGAGCAATTAACCTGGACAAAAGCAGAAAATCTTTCAAGAATACTTGCAGCACGAGAGAAGTAAAACGCATCTACTGTGTAATGACTGACTAAAAAATACGAACATAAGTAAATACTTACTGGAAGTGAAGGTGAAAACAAAACAGAAGAAGCGATGCATGGACATATATCTCAGTGCAAGAATATCTTATCGGACACTAAGTACATAGCATGAAGATAACAAGACGAGGAATGAGTTGTCGCAATGTTATAATATAGTTGAATCTTGACGACTCAGCTATCATTCTCTCCAGTAGATATTGATCAAGACAATAGAGAAAAAGTGCATTACGATACCCAATATTATCGATTCAAAAGATGAAGACGCATTTGTTGGATTGAGATTGCAATTCCATAGTACCATCCACGATATTTACAAAGACAAAAAAATAATTCATTTGTATTTCAAGTCTTTATCAACAAATTTTTTTACTATGAAAATGGTAATTGAATCTAAAAGCAAATAAAAACAAATCTCTCTCATACTATTCAAATGCTATCCTAATTTCAATGAAATACACTGATTCAATGAACACTAATCAGGGGCGTAAGTCACCACTGAAGGCAGGGGGCATAGTCCTTTGAATTATTTTTTTTGGGGGTGGGGAGGTTAAAAAAATTTTTGACTGAGATAGTGCGTGTCTAAAAAAATGGATTTCTAGTTGTTTGCTATGTGTTTTTTGCGTAGACAATACAGTTCAGGAACCCATGTAAAAAATTTGGATTGAGAATCAGCTTCAAAGTCGATTATAATGGCACTATTATAACCTGATTTTAATCAGATTTTTCAGCTTTAAATGACAAATTTTATTTGATTTTCATTTTTTCTATCTATTTTAATCGATTACCAACAATGATTATAATAATAGCTTCAAAACAATCAAAATCAAATAACATTTGTCATTTAAAGCTGAAAAATCTGATTTAAATCAGGTTATAATAGTGCCATTATAATCAATTTTTAACCTGATTCTTAATACAAATTTTTTACATGGGAAACACTACACCAGAAAAGAAGCATGGATTAAAAAGAAGAGAGACGCACACAAAGATGTAATGACAGAAAAATGGATGAGTACAAAAGAGATACACGGTTGTTCCGAGGTAATCCAGATTGAAAGATCCCTCTAAATCTTTTTCAGCACTGTAATCTTCTTTTGCTCATTGCGTTACAAAAAATACTTTCAACGTAGAAACATCTAATAATATGAAAAAAATTAGGGTTTTTCTACCTTCCTTCATTTTGAGGAAAAAAACTGTTATCGTATGGAGTCAAAAACGTCTCTAGATGTGTCTAATACCCTAGGCGTTTACATCAGCGACTATTTATGGAAATGATACTTTATAGAACGTAGCATTAATAGAAACTTCCTAGAAATACGTTTTAAGCCTTCAAAATACGGTTAGGCTTATGCAATTGATACCATTTATGCAAGCGAAATTGCTTTGTCGGCAGGTCTAAATTCTATTTCAGTGTTGTTGCGTTCCAAAAACTAAATGGTCGTTGAATGAAAGTATTGATATTCGTTTAAAAATTTTTGCCGTCGAAGGCGGCCGCGCTCGTGACCATTTAAAAAATAAAACTCTTACGCGTAAAAAGTACTATAAGAAAAAGTTTAAATGATATATCAGACTTCTTAAGTCAGTTGTAATTGTAAAGTTCTCATTTTTTGCGAAGCGAAAATTTTTTTTTCACTTTATATCTTGTTTGATATAGACTTATTTAATTCAGCACTTTTGCCAAAGAGTTAGTAAGCGTCTATTTCATGTCTGTTTTCGCCCTTTTTACTAGTGAAAATAACGAAAACTTTCAAGTATTGTGGGAGGGGGGCGTATTACATAAGCAATTTTTCAAACCAGGGGGCGTTGCCATAGAGAATTTCAAAAGCACGGAGAGCGTAATGCCCCACGCCCCCCATTTACGCCTCTGACACTAATTTATGAAACAATTAATCGAATTGTCACTTTCGAGTTTCTAGGCAATGCTCGTCCATTATTATTGAGTATCGGAATGTCACAAATCAGAAAAAACAATAAATAATCTCATACCTAATGATTGACGTCAGATTCCGGTGCACTCTATTGAATATAGATTTTCTTCATTCGAAACCGACCTGTAATCTCTGATTTCCATCAATCTTTTGGTCGCCTTCTAAGTTTGTGGGTGTGACTATCGGTTTCGCTGATTTTCGATAAAAGATCGACCGTCATACTCAGTCACAAGCTCACACTGACACCAACATCCCACAGCCGTATGTTTTGCTATTTAAAATACACACATTGACATCATTAAATCTCTTGAATACTTCTATCAGTTCTGGAGGAGCGCATGCTCTTTATGCTGAATTACGAAACAATCGAGTAAAGCAATAGTTTTATGTTTTTTTTTAACCTTACATTCGTTTTTTCTCATGCAATATAGATACTAGTACCATTAGATCTTTAGGAAACACAAATCTGCTCACAAGGAACACAATATCTAGTAAATGTATTACACATGAATAACATTGTTAGAAAAGTTTTCTATCTATTTTTCTCATACTCATTCGTATTATTTATTGTAGACGCTGGTGGAACTCAATCTTGGCCATAGCATGATTAATGCTACAGGTGTTCAGTATTTATTTAATGCATTGCAATATAACAATATGGAATAAGACTTTCATCTGTATATCTAGTATTCATTGTTATTTTTCAACATAGACACATACATAGTACAGTAAAATATATACTTTATATATTAGTACCATACCTTTCTAATATTTCTACTTACGACACTATAAATGGGATTCAATGGTATCGGTTCTGAAGGCCAAACCCTTAGAAATAAATAATGTGAAATGATCTGTTTATTGCTTCATCTTCTGTTAATTATTCTCATTTGTTATAGACTCTAAAGACACTGCAACTTGGCGTAAATGGAATCTGTGCTGAAGGCACCCGATATCTTGCTAATGCATTAGTCCATAACAAAGTGATGGTGGGTGGATAGGTGTGGGTCTGGGTGTGCGGTGTGGGTGTGTGGGTGTGGGTGTGAGTGTGGGTGTGGGTGGGTGTGGGTGTGGGTGGGTGTGGGTGGGTGTGGGTGTGTGGGTGTGGATGTGGTGTGAGTATGGGTAGGAGAACATCACAGATCCCACACCCACACCCTCGCCGCTAACTCTTCATCGTTATCTAATTATAAGACAACGAACTCCAGTATCTCACCAGAGATCATTACACCAATGAACACGACAATAAACAATGTTCAGCTGAATCCAACTGAAAACTTTCCCTCGAGATCATCATCTGCAGAATCAAATAACAATTTCAAGATTCTTCCAGTCAAAGTTAAAGTGATCATCTCGAAGATGCGGGTGAGGATTTATTTGAACAACTTTTTATTTTCTAATGTGGTAATGTTCTATTTAAAAATAAGAAATAAGTGTAAATATAAAAGTCAATGTCACTAAAAAAGCAGAAGCTATTTCTTTTAATGCTGCAGCAATAATTCGTCCATCAACATTGGTTACATCATTTTCGTACAAAATACTCCGAACTTTAACAAGTGTCAAATCACTATTACAATATAATTTATCACATTGAATCGTAAGAGATGGAGATACATCGCCGTCAAAAACATAAACTCTAGGTTTATTAGATGTGTATTCGTCACACCCTTGTGAAGTTATTTTCTTGTTTTTTGTGTCAAATTTAAGTGAGCAAAGTTGGGTTGAAGAACATGTAATAACGTTGTTTTTCGAATCATAACAGTTGATTGGGCCGTTTCGTAAAGGATTTTCGATATGCTGTGCAAGTTCTCTGTAGATACGACTGGCATCATAGTTTCGAGCAATCATTTCAGTGATTCTGTTCTGTGCGTATAAAACAGGACAATCAGTATTTTTTGAACACGCATAATGTACTTCATAAGAAAAGTACGGCCCAGATGTAATGTAAATATAATCAAAGGATAAACTACTGTCTCTGAATTCCACAGAATAGGATTGTCGATCATATTGGAACGTCATATCAACAGAACAAGAGGACGATGAGATACGTTTTTGACATTGACCATTAGGGATACTAAATGTTTTCTTAAATAGATTGCTAATAGAACAGTCGACTATGCATTCAAGAGCATATCCAGTGTGTACGATAAGTAAAAATAGGAATAATAACATTAACATTTTGTATATACTACTTTCACACACGAAAAAAGCTCCTTTTATATTCTTAACAGTCACCAAGCCAACGATACGTGTGATTTATATCGTGTTTTACAAAGTCAATATTCTTTTTTATTTCTTATATCGCATCATAGTATTATTCATCAGTTCCCTTGACGTACAACACAATATCAGACAGCAAAAACAGCAGAATACTAATCATCAGATCAACCTACACGATTGCAGATATTAGTAATAACGAAACGTGATGTTTGACGAGATTGGTTTTTCATCAATGTCAACATGTTCAGCAAAATAATATTTTCGAATGTTAGTCTGTAAAATAACATTGAAATAAAACCAGATTCGTTTCGAAAAAAAAATTGTCTTTTGATTTTTTTTTCTTTCTTTCCTTTTCATAAGTATTTAGAGAAGTTACCATACGAGCTCGAACAGTAATATACGTATCATCATATACAATGCTGAGAGATTTTTATTTTTTGTAGGAATTTCTCTTGTCAATTAATAAATGACTGAGAGTATAATTTTTGATCGTTTTTTTGATGCAGCAAAAGACCTTGATCAAGCATTAACACATATTGAAGGTTATGAGAAATATCGATTAGTATCATTAACAGAAGCAATTGTACCAATTATATCACTTCTTTACAATGCTGATTCGATGGTTGAAATAGCAGAAAGAAATTCTCGTGAACCAACAGATGGTTTAACTTCTGATGAATCAGGTGCTATTCATTTGTATAGAATGCAATGTCTAAAACCTCATCCAAGTATATTTACTTTACTTGATGAACGGTTATATTCTCAGGATAGAAGCAGTCTCATATCATAGTTTGTTTTTATAAAACTATTTTTAACTGCATTGTATAAACTTTCATCATTGAAAGGAACAATACGGCGTGGTGTTCGAGGACATGTATATGACCACTATAATGAAGATCACATTTGGTTGAGGTACAGAGACTTATCGGCGATGATGGTGTACGGACTATTTTTACTATTGAATGTAATAACGATAAATCTGTAAAATGTCATTCTTATTTTAAAAGAGAAAAATGAAATCTTACTTATACCTGAAAGTTATTTTCAAGTAGTCGGAAAATGGAAAGCAACCAACGATTTATATATGATTCATTTATAAATAAAAATATCTACCGTACCCAACAGTTGCATCGCCTTTCAATCTCAATGTGTCTGATTTGGAGCGATTGACAATACCTGCGATAAACAAAAATATTTTAACCAATAACATAGTACTGGGTAATTCATACGATAAAACTGTTTTCTCTTTTTTGTTTTTAGTCAATACATTGTACGAGTGTCAAGTGGATTTAAATAATAACAAAGAGAGTGTGGGTGTGGGTATGGAATGGGATGTGGGTGGGTGTGGGTGAGGGTGTGGGTGTGGGTGTGGGAGGGTGTGAATGTGTGTATTGGCGATCAAAGAACCCACACACACACCCCACACTCACCCACACCCACACCCACACCCACACCCACCTACACCCACACCCACCTACACCCACACCCACACCCACACCCGTCCTCTATTGTTACTACTATTTAGCCAATTTCTATAACTCTGTTTCATTTGTATTTGCATCATTTTTAGTTTAAAAAAAAGTTTCTTCCTTGTTTATTACATATTTAATTGATTGCATAATAAAAATACACCAATCTAAATACTGATTTAAATATTAGATGTTTATATCGATATTCATATCTTTGTAGTCTTTGTTCTATTGTTTATCTTCATTGTTACTTATTATAAATTCTGTCTTTATTCCTATCTTTTGAATCGATGAATAGACAAACTTCTTCGAAAGGAAGAATCTATTACTTTATTTTTTTTTTCTAGAAATGAAATTAGAAGATTTACCAGGTGAACTATGGTTTCTCATTCCCTCATATTTATTACCAGTTGAAGTGTTTTATGCATTTTCTGATGTAAACAATAAACGAATACGTTCAATACTTACGGAAATGTATTCAATTCGAAAAAAGAATGGTCCATCACTTTTAAAGATTTCTCTTGTTGATATTCCATTATTTCTGTATCAATTTGCTATATTACATGTAATTTCATTGTATTATAATGAAATTCATTCATTAACATTATCAAATGAACAAACACCTTATCAAATAAAAGATTTTCTTCAAAAATATTCATTTAAAGATTTTAAATATTTAAAATTTTTACGCCTTATTAAACCATCATCCAATGAATTTAATATAATAATTAATGATTTATGTAATGTAGAAACACTTGATATTCAATCAGAAGATATAAATTCATTTGATATAAATACAGTACAAAAAATTTTTTATTCTGAATCATCAATAATTCATTGTTATTTAAGTGAATTTCAAGAAGAATTTATTTTAAATAATTCATATTCATCTATGAAAGAATTAGTAATTAATTCATGTGATTATTTATGTTTTGTCAATATTCTTAATCATTTTTGTTCACTTGAAAAATTAGCAATTAATACACTTTTAATGTCAAGTAATGTTATTTTAGGATCAAATCCTTTGAAAGAAAATTCAATATTATTAATTAAATATTTAAAAATATGTGCACATAGTATTCCATTTGATTATCTACAACGATTATTTCCGTATTTTGAAAATATTCAAATATTTTCATTGTCATTTGTTAGTGATGAAGGTTAGGAAAAAAATTCAAAACTAAAACAAAAATAGTTATATGATAATAACTGTACAAATAGCTTAACTGGTTTCATTCAAAGACATTTGTAAATTTTGTTAGATTCAATTCGTAGATATTTGCAAAATGTCATTTATTCATTTCGATTCAGCTAATGGATTCTGAAAAATTTTTGTCAGGTCATGAATTGAATTAAATAGAGTGGAATTGGCCGGTTTTTGAATTGAGTTGTTCAACTCTGTATCGGAAATCTGAATTTTATCAACCATAACACACAAATAGAACAGTCTCTAATCATTTGAACCTGGATAGTACAAAAGCATGATATTGGGACAATCTTGTCAGAACATAGTCCGAATAATGAATGCAACGTTTATGAATTGAAACAGAAAGGCAACCATTCCCAAATAATAAAAATGCTGTTCAACTGTTTTCTAGCATTTTCTTCACACTCAATATATTTCACTAGATGACGTAAATAAATTTCGAAATAATTCATTTTCCATTAAAGTGTATCAATAGTTTCGATGGAGTCTACTAGGGTATATAATGACCGAAGGCGAAAACATACATCCATATAGAGAACACCACTAAAAATTGTAACCGAACCGACCGATTTTTACTGGCTAAACAATTATCTAAATATGTTGGATTTTCTTTACAGTAACGTCACATATTCCGTTTTTTGTATAACTTATATGTCTGAAAAAGCTTGGTATGACCTTTCTGTATGTAAAGACATGTGCTTGCAACTAATCCTTGTGTCAATTAAAAACTTCTAAATAATCCTAGTCAGTTTTTATCGGTTCCAAAAAAATTTTTGAACTAACCGGTTTTCGCTGGTTTAATATGTTTTATAAACCGAACTGATTCCCATGTACCAGAGTGACTGTAACCCTGGCGTTTTCTCTGACTAATGGTAAGGGCGAAAACACAGTCATCTTTTGACTAAGGGTGAAAGCGAATAAATCTTTTCTATAAGTTCTTGAATATGTTTATAGAATCTTCACTTAATTTCTAAAGAAAACAATGTTTATCTTATATAGATTTTGGCTATGTTGATAGTGATAAATGGGAAATGATTATTAATAAAAATTGGCCATTGTTAAAAAAATTCCAAATTTACAGTGAATTCAAGCGTTTAAACCTACAAGATTTCACCGCACTTTGTTCCCGATTATTTTCATTTGATAATAATCAATTTTGGACTGATCGTCAAATAAAATTCATAACAGATTGTTATCGAAATGGAAAGCATTATCAGTTAATTTTTTATTCTGATCCGTATCCCGATCAAAGTTTTTCTAATCAGTACGTAGGCACATTTTCATATATTGCATTCTTAATTTCATTGTTTTTTCTTTATTCACAAACTATTCTTCTCATCTTATTTTTGAATTTCTTTTAAAGATGGAACAATCCAATTAATACGGATTTAACTTCAAAAAATAGTAAAGATATCTCAACTATTGAAAAAACCTACCAATATGTCAATGATTTACGTTTAACTATTTATAATGATGAAAAAATGGAATTTGAGTTAGATGAACCATCACGTTTTTTTTTCTAATATTGATATACTAACAATACGATTTGAAGAAAATGTATCACCTACTTTATTTGGAAAATATATCAAAAAAACAATTAATCTTAAATATACTAAACATTTAACATTACATGATGAATTCCATAATATGGCAACATTACATAAACTTATACCAGGTAAGTTTATTTGGAATAGCTCCATTTTCATGTGCGTGACTTTGTTCACTAAATCACACTTTGAGCATACTTTAAGTGAGAAATTGTCAGAAATCGAGATGAAATTAGTAGTATCGAAGTGACACATCGAAATTTCTCTCAAATATTTTCCACCTATTATCTGAGTCGTCCAACTTCTATGATTTATGCTTTCGATGATCGCAGAATAATTTTCTACAAGTACTAACTCGAATATTAATAAAATTCTTTTCGTTTTTTAGGTCTTCTGAATATAACTAAACTAACCATAACAAGTAATCATTGTATATTAATAAAACAATTATTTCAACCAGGATGTGAACATTTATTATCATTATTAAGTGCACGTCTTCTTCATTTTAATTTACTCTATAGTGGTGCTGATGATGTTATATCTTGCGAAACAGTTCAAGATATATGTTATAAGTTTCGTTATTTAAAATCTTTTTCAGCTTTTTTAGCTCATTTTGAAGATTTTAGTAAAAGTATTCCACTATTTATCTATCATATGAAATCACTTCAATATTTTCATATTGGTCTGAAAGATGGTAATAATGAGAAAAAAATTTGTCCACAAGATATGTATGAATGCTTTCAACGACATAATATTTCTTATGAATTTAAATTACATATCGATACATGTACAAATTCAATACATATTTGGTTGTAATTATTGAACTCATTTATTTCTTATCGTTGATTTTTGTATATATGTAGAAAATAGAAATCTTGAATGTGATGAACAAAAAATGTTTTATTATATTGAATAAATGAATAAAAGATGAAATAAAATAATTGTTATAATTAGATGTGCTGAAGATGATGATAATTCTAATTCTTTTTCACAGAAATTACGACCAATAGATAGTTGGATTTCATTTCCAGTTAAATTCGCTCCAAAATTTTGAAGTGAACAAAATCGAGACCATCTTTTTACAACAGTAAATGTACTATTACCACGACTAAAAAGTTCTTTATCAAAATAAAGAAAACATGTGAAAAGAACGTTACCATTCTGTATAACCTGGTCGTTATAATTGTCGATGACTAATAATATAATAAGCTTTCGTTACATGACCTCGTTCAATACCACAATCAATCCATAAACGTGTTGCTTCTAATGCTTTTTCACTTGGAAATGATGTTTTGAAATCACCGATGATACAAATACTTTGAAAAGAAAAGATCAATATTAGAAATAGAAAAATATATAGAGTTGGTGAGTCATCGTCGAAAACTGCCTGTAACAAGAATAGAGAATTTTTTTCATTCAGGTCATAGGTCATTTTCGATGATGATACATCTAACAAGATAGTCGAAATTGAAAAAAACTTTCTTTCGGAATATCAACACCAAATACTCTTTTTTGCACAAAGTAGTAGAAATCCAACGGATTTATCCAAATAATAGATAAAAATAAGTACCATATGCATCATTATTCCATCCTGATGAATGAGCAGCTTGACAATTCCATCCTTTTCCTTCATAAACTTTTCCATTTTCACCAACTAGAAAATGATAACCAATATCTACCCATCCTTGACCATTTTGATGTAAATCTTGAATAGCTTGCACTCGTTGAATACATTCATCATCAGCATAACAACTATCAATAATGATATTAGTTAAATAATTTTACTCAGAAAATATTTACTTTGGAGGTTGATAAGTATGATGAATAACATAAAATGAAAGAGGTTTTCCCAAGGGGGAAAAAACTATTCGGGCATTCGGATCCATTCCATCCATTCCCATCGATTCTCATCCATTCCCATCCATTCTCATCCATTCCCATCCATTCCCATCCATTCCCATCCATTCTCATCCATTCCCATCCATTCCCATCCATTCCCATCCATTCTCATCCATTCTCATCCATTCCCATCCATTCCCATCCATTCCCATCCATTCTCTTCCATTCCCACTCATTCCTTGATTCTCAAATATATTTCTGGCTTTCTTAAATTGTCGAAATTGTATGATAAGAATGCATTTTTTTCCTTAGATTGTCTATCTTCTACTGACCAAAGTCAAAATATTTTATGTTATATTGATGACTATTTCACAACAGATTGCATTTAATACTATGAGAATAAGTCTTTAAATTCAGCAATGTTCTAAACAATTGTATATACTGCAGAAATTAATATAAGAGAGAGAAGAACTCACCCTAACATTTCTGATCACTTTCAGCTAATTCAAGTGACTATCATTTCTTCATATCTAATCAATTACATTTTTATCATGTGTAAGTTATCTTACACGGTAGTATGGCCATGTATTTTGTATTTAGATAATCGTTCGAAAAATGCTGTTAAAATCAAATCATACAGATACAGTGCATCAGATAAACTTTTCCATTTACCTTTTAGTATATTGAAATAAGAATATGCTGTACTAAGAAATAGTGATTGTTAATAATTAAACTCGTCAACGATAAACTATTTCAAACTTTTTTCGTATTATTACTAGTAAAATAAAAAACTTTAGATCCTTTTAAATAATGTATATTAATCATCGCAATTCGTAGTGGTTCTTGTTTAGTAATATTTATATATTCAAAATGAAATAGAAGATTTATTGAATTAACATATAATATTCAGTTTGTAATGGCATTGTAACTTTTTACATTCAAGTGTAAGTAATATTTTGAATTCAAATAAATAAAATATCGATGAATACGTTCAGAAACTTTTTAAATATTTCTAATAAAATATTATCAAAAAAAGTCTGTCTTCTATTTCGAAAAAGATTATGTTAAATGTCACAAAACAGAAGCATTTGATTGAATATAAAAAAATGCATTTTTTTACTTATGACAAATAGCCAACGAAATTGAACAAAAAAAAGATAATTATTAATTTTTTTGTTTATTCGTTTGTTGAACACGTACTCGTCTATCAGATGATAAATGATTTTTTTTGTTAAATACCAAGCTGCTGTTTGCTTATGTATGAATTTGTCGATTCCATTAATATTTATTTTGAAAAATTTATTTTTATCTTGATCAGAAATAGTAGAATATATTCGTATGCCATTGTAATTATCTTTTTTCGAAGTTGTACAGGCATTTTCTGCATCTATACATTCTTCTTCATCATCGACATGGTTATCTACTAGATCCATGAGGTGCCTAATTCGAGTTCGAATATAAATGGAGCTACAACTGCTCGATATCACTTCGAAAATAAAAAAAAAAGGCTTCCATGTTATTACGGCAGAAAAAGAAAAAGATAAATTTTTATTCGAATTCGAATTTATAATTCGAACGAGCCACCCATATAATTGTGGCAAAAAAAGAAAAAGATAAATTCTTTTTCGAATTCTAATTTGTAATTTGGATGAAGTACCCATATAACTACGGCATAAAAAGCAAAAGATAAAATTTTATATAAATTATGATTTATAAATGCGAAGGTATACGCGTGCGAAAATAGCAAAGAACCGCACAATAGCAGTTTTTCTAAGTTATAATACTTAATCTCATGCATATTATTCTCATCTGAGATCCTGGAAACACCAAATGAGGCGCTGGACACATCATCTGGAATCCTGGGCGCATCATGCCAGATGCTAGAATGATCATCTGGGTGCTAGAAGCATCATCTGTCGTGCTCAACACATCATCTGAAACCCCGAAGCCATCATCTGAGATGTTAGGAGCACCAGGTGTGATCCTAGAAGGATCATCCGGGACGCTAGAAGCATCCTTTGGGTTGCAACAAGCATCATCTGAGAAGCATCATGTAAAAGGCTAGAAGCATCATGTGCATTGATAGAAGCATTATCTCAAATTATGGATGCATCATCTGGGATGCCAGAAGATTCATCGGGAATATAGCACACATCGTCTCAAAACCCCAGACGAACCCCCTGAGATGCAAGGAGCATCATCGGAGATCCTAGAAACATTATCTGGGATGGTAGAGGCATCCTCCGGGATGCTAGAAGTATCATCTGGAATGCCATATATGTAAAACTTGAAACTTGAATTCAATTGAGTTTTCAAGTTTCGAGTTTCAAGCTTCAAGTTTTATGTTTCAAGGTTGAACTTTCAAGTTTCTAGGAGTTGCGAGAGGAAGGATTCACACATATACTCACGCAGACATCATCTCACCTGCTGTGGGTGCCACGAAAGGTGATCTGGCAGGAAGGACTCACATAAACTCACGCACACATCATAACAGCTGCTGTGGGTGCCGGGAAAGGAGTTCCAAGAGGAAGGATTCACACAGAAACTCACGTACACATCAGCGCAGCTGTTGTGGGTGCCGCGAAAGGTATTCCAAGAAGAAGGACTCACGCATAAACTCACGCACACATCATTGCAGCTGCTGTGGGTACCATGAATAAATTTTTTTTTTTGCCAGAATTATATGGGCGGCTGGTTCGAATTATAAATTCGAATTCGAATAAAATTTTTTTTTTTACCAGCATTATATGGGTGCTTCGTTCGAATTATAAATTCGAATTCGAATAAAAATTTTTTTTTGCCAGAATTATATGGGTGGCTGGTTCGAATTATAAATTCGATTTCGAAAAGAAAAATTTTTCTTTTTCTTCAGCTAATAAAAAGGGGGTGTGCGTCGAAATTTTCCTTTATATTCGAACTCAAATTAGGCAGCTACTCCAATAATGACATCTTAGAAGTTTCGATATGTTACATGATCGACGTTTTTTTTATTTCGTTTTTTTTGTTCGACGTTTTTGCCTTCGACATTTTTTCTTTCAGCGTGTTCATAGTAAATCTTTTTTACTATCTGCCTGTACACATTATGATGTAACGAAAAAAAAGCATAATATCTCATTATTATATGGGTAAATACTTATGATGATATTTGTAGAATATCACACATGTTCGAATATTTCTAGAGTAAATAATGCTATTTAATAAGTTAAAAAGATTTATTACGTATACAAAATGTTTGGACATATTTAGTACGTTACATGCTCTTAACATTTCAATAGTTAATATAGCTAATTTTGTACTACATGAAATTACTTCTGAATTTCTCTGACTATTTCGATCCATTCCCATCCATTCCTATCCATTCCTATCCATTCTCATCCATTCCCATCCATTCCCATCCATTCCCGTCCATTCTCATCCATTCCCATCCATTCTCATCCATTCCCGTCCATTCTCATCCATTCCATTCATTCGAATGCCCGCGAATGAGTTTTTTCCCCCTTGGGTTTTCCTGTTAAATTTGTTATTGAAGGTGGGTCTCGTGCATTCCATCCTTTTCGATCGACGAATGATACTCGATCACAGGATGATTGAGCATTTGCAGCAGCATTAAACAAAACATGAATCAAAATTAGACTTTTCATATTTACTCAAGTATCAACTTTCACTTCGAAAATATAAAACCTTTATACTCTTTCTTGTTCTTATGGAGACTTTATCAAATCTGAAGGATAAATTTCAACTACGCATACAAAACATATTTTCTTGTTGCAGTAAATTGACATAGGGATTAGAAGTTGATAAAAACATATACAAGAGATTTTATTATTCAATAAAAATCTTTGAGTTCGAATAACAAATGACTAATTGGATTTATCTGTTTTGTAAACAGTTATTTAAACTCATTTCCATCAGAAAATTTGTTATTTTTTACAAAATAAATACTAATTAGAAGAAATCGTTTACTAGCTTTTTTTGGCATCAATTCTTTATCAGTTATTGACGGTATCAAGATACTACCATGAATAAATTCTATGTTTATGGTAGTGTAGTAAAACTTAATTACCTTGTGGACTGTTTCTTCTTTTTTTGTACGAATTGTAATACAAAATAAAAAGATTTTGTTTTGTTTGAACCTTAATTTTCAAAATAAATAAAATTGCATTGTCAATTGAACAAACTTGTGATATCATGGAGTACTCTTAAGTTCTCTGTTTGACTGAAACAAAAATATTTCAGTATTGGCATCAATTAGACTTTGATAGATATCATTAGACATTCAATCCATTGCTTTCGGAGTGATATCGACGGTGTTGTTAGTAGATATTTTGAATGATCTGTGACAACTGAACATGCTCTCCTCTATATTGTGTATTATGTGAACAACTTAGCTTTGGTTTTGTATATATTTCATGGACATAGCACAGTTTGTCCAAGTTGAGCAGAGATTTACTCGAGCGTAAAGCGACCAAACTTGTTTTTAAATAGTTTTTCGTACATTCTTTATCGATGAATATCGTTTGTTTTGAATAATGACGAGAATGAACAGTGGTTGCCGGTCAAAATCAAGTATTTTTCGTGCCAAAATGATGAAGAAAAAGGTTCTTAATATTTTTTATCATTTGACAAAATAGAAATACTAGCTATAGTTTGACATTAATGTATCACCTTCTATTGAATATTTTTGGTGATAACTGTTCGTATGTCTGTTGTCTTGACTTCGAACACAAATAAAAACATTTTGCTTAGAGCGAAAAAAATTTAGAAATGTGAGCTACCTTAGATTTCTCTGATGAAAGAAGTCCTTTTGGATGAGTGCACTAATGCGATGTTTTATCGTTCTACGATTGTCACCATTCAACCAGATGAAATGAAAATTTTGTCAAGTATCTTACTGCAGTTTAAAACTCCGTTCTTTGCCACTTGAAGTTGTTAAGTTATGACAATGCAAAGGACAAAAATGGATGAGTGCGTTACCTGTTGATAGGTAGAACAATAAAATAATTAGTTCAATTTTTAATTGTAAGTGTTAAAGGGTGAGAATTCATGTCTAGTACAATGCAATGTAAACAGTATTAAATTTTATAAGGACAATGAGATGCATTCATAACGAGTGATTATATAATTCACTTTTAATAGAATATGAAACTGTACTGATGGCCTATACATTTTGTCATTATCGAACACAATTTATTGAAGTTTTTTTGTCGTTCTCTTCACCTCTCGTTTTACTTTCATATGTAGACTTCACAATTACTATAGTTATTTTTTTCTTTCATCCCAATTCTGTACCGTATTTGTCACAGGTTGTATTGGTGACAAAACGTTACAGTAACTTTATCAAATTTAACATATCACAATCTTTTTCTTTTCATGAAAAAAATCAATTCATTATTAAATTGTCGATCACCATTCAAACGTTGCCGATGAAAATTTAATGATCGTTTGATTATGATTCTTACTTTCATATTTTCTATTTCACTTTATTATACTATTTTTATTTTTCAATCAAATTCTTTTGAATTACATTCATCAAATATAATCATTTCATTAACAAGTACACCTGAACGATTTCATTATGAACTTCCTTTTGTGATTCATTCATTATTATCTCAAACACAATTACCAAAACAAATTCGTATCTATTTATCATCTACTCCTGTAATTATCAGACAAAAAAATCTCACATTAAGACATTTAAAAACGTATATAAAACGTTTGGATTCATCAAAAATTACTGAGAAATTATTTGATAAATTAGTACAAATTCGATGGGAAGAAGAAGATTATGGTCCAACGATGAAGTTTCTTCCAATTATTAAAGAATTTCAATCGAAATCACAAGCAATTATGATTTGTGATGATGATCAATATTATCATCCATATACTTTAGCAACATTAAATAAATATTCAACTAAATATGAAAATAGTATTATTGGTTTCAGAGGTTGGCGAGGTAAAAAATTTAAAGGATAGAGTCAAGAGATATAATTTAATCTTTTAGTTCGTGAAGATTTGATTTGGGGTGTTGAGGGTGTGGGGTGTGGTGTGTGGGTGTGGGTGTGGGTGTGGGTGTGGATGTGGGTGTGGGTGTGGGTGCGGGTGTGGGTGTGGGGTGTGGGTGTGGATGTGGGTGTGGGCTGTGGGTGTGAGGTGTGGATGTAGGTTGAGCGTTAGTGAATGACAGAACTACTACCAACACCAACCCACACCCCACACCCACACCCACACCGACACCTACATCCACACCCACACTCACTCACACCCACATCCACACCCACTCACACCCACATCCACACCTGCACCCATACCCATACACCCACACACCCACACTCACATCCACATCCACACCCCACACCCACCCACACCCATATCCACACCCACACACCCACACCCCTGGGAAAATGAACCGTTTCCTAAATGTTCTAGTCAAGTGTTTTCGTCATTTCGATCCTTAGTTTTGAAACTGTTGATATAATTGATCATCGCATATTATGTGAATAGTTTATACAACTCTTGCATTCGGTTAATTTATGCGTTAGAAATAAAAGAATTCGAGTCAGCTATGTAATCAACGAGAAAAAACTAAATAAATTAATTATACTAAGCTTCCATTCAAATATTTCATTCGCATTGAAGTAAATCTTTGATGGGAGCCTCAAAATCAATTAGACTAAATTTTTCTTATGGCTAATCTGAAACGTTTCTGCAACATTCTGTGAATATTCTTGGAGTGCTGAAGAAACTGACACCATTGCGCATACAAAACAAATGACGATACAGCTAGGATTCTCTTAATTATCATTCCAAAACAAAATTGAAACATAGCTCGGTATAAGAATAGTGATTTATTTCAATTCTGATGCTATCATATCAATAAGATTAGTGAAGTTTTCTCTGCAAACTAATGCATTCACATTGAAAGGTTTTACTGACACGTGATAAAGCCCACCGATTATGATCACAAGCACCAATGAACAAACCCAGATATCGGTAGTAATCATAGCTGCCGCAGCACCACGATATTGTGGCAATGTACAGTAAGTTGAAGTAACATTTGGATCGGTAAACTGTACCTTGTGAAGTTTTGTCAAGATCCAATTGTTTCCTTCACACCAGAGTACAAAACTGGTTAATAGTATGATTAACGAAATGCAACCAAAGCCTTCCACGACAAAAAAACCGAGATACGTAAAAGAAAAACAAAAGAAATAATAATATGAAAACCATACCGTAGCGAGTTTTCTGTACAGTGCTTACGTCACGCCAATACCCGTCAGGTGATCGAACCTGAATTATTTCGGTCACATCACAAGTCCAAAACTTGTTTGGTTTGCAGCACCCAATAATGAAGAAAACAATCCATCCAAGATCCACAAGAGCACTCCACAACAAATAACTTGTAATAAATTTATGTTTATCGATTGGACACAGGTTTCCGAAGCCTTCTTTCTTTGACCAAGCGTCTAGCAGAGCAAATTTGGTAATGATGAGAGCTATATATGCAATCACTTCGACTATTATCCATATTACCAAAATTAGACGAAAACAACTGAAATAACAGACTTATATAAATGGTCAAAATTAGAGACACAAGTTGTGGGAAAGTTGTGATGAACACAGTGATACCACATAAGGCTGAAAAATTCATTTATTTCTGCTCTCTGACAGGGATTAAAAGTCATTTCTAGTCTAAACGTTTCGTTTATTTCTTTCCCTGAAACTATCAACCTCTGGGTTTCAACTACATGCTCTTTGACTCAAAAACTGTCATCCCTTCCGCCTAATATTCGGGCTTTATTTGTGCTTCTGTCTGAAACATTAGTATCTACATACGACATGATGATTTTTTTCTTCTTTATGTGAGAATAGTGATTGGCAACACCGAGACGCAGTAACTTTTACGCATCCACGTCTTATACTATAAGCGAACAAAGAGTGCAATTGAGTTCGCAAACGAAGCCATTTTTACGGCTTTCGTTTTTTATTGTTTGTCAATAATTCTTCTCAATGCTTTCTATTGCCCCATCATGACAAGAAACCGAAAAAAGGATGTAAGCAGTACTTGACTACATCTACAGAGAAATATACTGTTGACTCTTGAAAAAAGATCGCTAACATTGTACTTCGAACGATTTTCGATCTGATACTCATGGCATTGTGAGTCTTGCATTTAACATCTGACCAGACAAAGTGAAATTGAATACCTCATCCTGCTCAGCTTTTTACACTCTATAACGTCATTTTCAAAATGATTTTAACAACTATACTGCACTGGTTCTCTCTCCTATTACTTTCCTTCGAACACAAGAAATATGTATCAATCATCCATTGAATGAATATTTCAGCAGTTGAGAAAGTTTTGATAGAACATGCTGGTGATTCTTGTGATTTTCTCACATGAATACAAAGTGTCGTTTGTTTCACATGAATCATTCAAGAAAAAAAAAGTTGATTCATGTACATGTCTTCTCTTTGTTTCTCTAGGCGGAAAATTGACCTCCTTGGACATCATAATCTTCAAAAACTGCTTCTATGGATGGGTGGGTGTGGATGTGGGTGGGTGGGTGGGTGCGGGGTGTTGGTGGGTAGGTGTGGGTGTGAGTGTGGGTTCGTTGATCGCCAATACCCACACTCGCACCCTCCCACACCCACACCTACGCTCCACACCCACCCACACCCAACACCCACACGCACCCACACCCCACACCCACCCACACCCCACACTCACACCCCCACACCACACCTACACCCACGCCCACACCCACGCCCACAGCCACAGCCACAGCCACAGCCACAGCCACAGCCACAGCCACAGCCACAGCCACAGCCACAGCCACAGCCACAGCCACAGCCACAGCCACAGCCACAGCCACAGCCACAGCCACAGCCACAGCCACAGCCACAGCCACA
>CAJNOP010000722.1:20902-72400 GCA_905250075.1 Rotaria sp. Silwood1 | reverse complement strand
TTTTGCCTGTTTGTTTGTAACTTAGACGAGTAATGGCATCGCAAAAAACTGAATCAAGTTTCTATAAACCCTTGATACTGCACTTTTTAAAATTCTTTTCTGGATCATTAAGACGATATTAGACAGAAAAATTTTCAAAATAACAATCGGTGTGTAAAAACAACTTTTTATTGTTTTCATAATCTAATGACAAAGGAAATGAAGGTTGTACTTCTTGGTGTTTTTTCACAAGTGCTTCGAAATAACTAGAAATAAATATTTTATGAGATCTGAACTAATTGGTGCTCTAGCAAACCATTTCTTGAACAGTATATGTTGTATCTTATCGAAGTAAAAGAAGTATACGTATAGCTTTTGAAGGAAGCAACGAGAATCCATATTTTATCAGGATTTTGACCAAGACATTATGTAACATCTGTGGACGAAAATTCATTGAAATCTGAAGGAGTATCTGACAAGGTTCTCTCGTTCAACAGTAACTTCTAAAAAAATTTCTTTCAATATTAAACAGGTTAACCCACCAGAGACAAGCTCGAAATTCGGAGTTCAGTTGAGCTTTTTTACTCCGACTCCGACTCCGAAATATTTTTTCGTCTTAATTCCGATTCCTACTCCGATTCCGAGAATTTCTGTTTTTTGATTCCGATTCCGGCTCCGGTGCAGTTCACTAGTGTGGGTGGATAATGAGGTCTTTTCGACCACATCCGTCCACACTCACACTCACACCCACACCCACACCATAAATTCTTTTTGAGAACAAAGCGGTAGGAGGATGAGAAAAATAGCACTGGCATACTTTCCCAACGAATCACTACGATTTACTTGTTGTTCTAATGTTATATGGTGTCCTCTATGTTCGAAAAAATTCGTTTTCTCGAGTACAGATGACGTTATTTAACATCCGAATAGCATAAGTGAGTTGTAGTGGCTCGATGGGCGAGTGTGTCACTGCTATTTTTCCCATTCCGTATCGTATCGGTAGGCGTTAGTAATGCTTTATTTGAAAGGCAAATATACGGAACCTTTTTAAATAACCACTCAAATGGTTCTTTACGGAACCTTGATTGTGGATCCTTTTGTTCAGTTTGAGAAAAAAGGTTTTGTACAAAACCTTTATTGCGAAACCTTTTCTACCATTTTTCAAAAAAGGTTGGGTACGAAACCACCTATTTTACGAAACCAAAAAAGGATCTTCCCCTGTATCGAGGGAATGAACCATTTTTAGTTTGGTAAAAATCCTTTTTTTTTAAGTGTAGTTTGTCATTCCCACGAATCCATTTGAATCTGGAAAACCTTTTTAAGCCTATTTGTTAATGAGAATCTACTTTAGGGAGGATTTTTCACTGACAAAACAGACTTTGCCGAAAAAGACCTTTGAGAGGCCGTTTTTCGAAATATTTCTAGAGAAGACAGTTTGTTATCCAAACGAATGGATATTGATGAAAAAGGACTTTCTGTGTCTTTTTTATTACTAAAACCTTCATATAAGGAGCTTTATGATTGAAAAAAAACAGGCTACTCTTAAGAAGGTCTTCATGAGGCCCTGAGAGGCATTTTCTTAGAGATACCTCTAGAGAAAGTAGTTTTTCACCGAAATAAATCTCTATGAATGGAGAACGTTTTTTCAAGACATTTTCTCTAATAGAACATTGCTCCTGAGAGTTTATTGAGTGAAACAATAGGTTTTTCGAAAGAGATCAGAAAAGTGCCTTTAAGAGGCCTTTTTTGTTGAGATAACTTTGGGAAGGTGATTTAGCTAATTGGTAGAATCTGAATGTGTGAAGGCTTTTTAAGTTTTGCTGCTAAATATTTCGTCATTAGGAGGTGTTGTATTAGATTTACGTTGTGGCATCGGCCATTTAGGCAACATACGGCCGTAAACGCTGTTGTATACTGTTGTCTCTGTGGAGAAACGGCCGTATTACTGCGTGATTTTCAACGTATACATTATGCGTATTCTGTCGTATACGACACGGCGGTATACGTCTCGTAATACTGTGCCTACCAAACGGGTGATTCACAGCTTGTATACGATCGTAATTATAGCGTTTACGATGGTTTACGTCAACGTAAATGGCTGTGTACGATCGTTTACAGCCGTCGTAATGATGAACCTGGGCAGCTCTTTTCTTCAAAAACTGATTGCAAACTATGTCGATTAAGTAATTTATTTGTAGCCTTCGGATCAGCTGACTACTTACAAAGACAAAACTATCTGATGAAACTCTTTAGCAAGGTCGAAACGCGTCATAGTTGCTTGACTCACCCTCATGTGCTGTTTTTACGATCGCTCTTTTCTATGGCAGAAACAAAAGTGTCTTTCATTCTAACAATAGGCGAGAAAATCCTTTCTAAAATCTGATAGGTTGAGATGACGAAACTCCTAACCAAGCAGATCCCAAGAAGACTACTGGAACTTTGATTGCCACTGAAAATCACCAGGAATCACTAAAAATCATTGGAAAACATCGGAAATCATGAAATTAGTTTGTTCCCTTTGATCATGTTTGAGCTCAGAAATTGGCGGGGACTATACAGAAAACGGTGGCTGGCACCGATTTGAATATTCTGTCTCCGAAAATCGTTGGAAAATCAGTCATATATTTTGATTTTGGATTGCATACTGGCACCTGAGTCAGTAGCATGGCAGCAAACAGCCATATTCAAAATTGAATAGGAAAACGTTTCCGAGTGGGAAGTCGACGGATTTTTTCTGGCGACTTTCCCACCGTTTCAGATCGGATCCAGCAGGAAAGCGAGCGGAAAATTTCGCTTACTTTCGTTTTCAAATACTGCTGTCATGAGGATGACACTCGGCTCATTCCGTCCGAATCTGATCCAGAAGTTTCGATCTGGAATGTCGTTGAAAGTTGCATGAAAATCCACTATTATTCTTCTCATAATTTCTATTTTTACATATAAAAAAAATCGTAGAAGAAAAAACAAAAGAAAGGTAAAAAGTAAGTCTTCAGTATTGTTCTTTTGTTTGTTTGCCATTGATGAAAGCAGAAAAAAAATAATTACATTCTCTTATAAAATATGATACGCAATTTCTTTCATCTCTTTCGTATTGCACTCGTAAAAAATACGAAAGAAAAAACGAATACTCAAAATTCAGTTTTCGATGGCAAATGACTATATCCACAACTCAGTTACCAAGAATCAAAAGACTAATATAATCGTTATTACAGGAAATGATGAAACACTTCAGAATCTCCTTTCCGTTATTCAAAAATTAGATAATTGTGGTGAATTAGATGATATAACAAGATATATTGTAAGTGTTTTGAAATCACGTGTGTATGATGTCAGCTACACAGTCATATGTTCTAGGTAAATGAATCTATTGAAAACCGAACAAAAGTATCATATAAACGTCGTAAAGTTGATTTAACTTGTGTGATATGTGAAAATAAATGCTCTGGATACAATTTCAATGTAATTTCATGTGAATCATGTAAATCTTTCTTTCATCGGAATGCGTCTCAAAATGTGGTAAGTTGCTAGTGCTCGTATAATTTCTCGGACTAAATTTTATGATTCTATCATCTTTTTGTAGAACAATCTAAAATGTTTAACTAATGCTTACAAGTGTTGTATACAGTTTAAAAATAGACGTCGAATGTGTAGACGTTGTCGTCTTGAAAAGTGTCTGTCAGTCGGTAAATGTGTAATCCTCTTATGATTGAAAGATGAGCAAAATAAAACTGCAGCTGTTACTCTATTTCATAGGTATGAAACGGAATTCTTCTGTTGATGAAGAAGAAAAGTTAAACAAGTAGCGGCAGCTAGAAGAAAACAGACGATCAACGAGAAATACAATTACTACTTTTATACAGACAAGTTTTATGGATGTATCTCTCGACGACAATAAACAATTGATGAACGAATCAATCACAATATTGGAATCACAAAAAGTAAGCAATTTTTACGACACTTTAACAGCAGAGTCAATAAATGATCGACATCTGTTTTGTATTCGGAAGCGTTTTTTAAGAGAAAATCCGTGAAGAGCATTCACACAATTAATAATATGTGCTGCACAAATTTTTGAAGAAGTAACTCAAAAACATGAGTAAATTCAACCGCAATAGAAAACCTCACGTCTTCTATTGTGTCCAAGCGTCAAAAGTCTCCAGGGTGATCTTCTATTATGCCGCATTTTTTCTCACAATTTTCAATTAAGAAAGTTTTTGGAAAGCTATGAGGATTTTGAGACTTTAAGGCAGGTTTTTTACGATTTTAAGAGCGCGTACATAATGTCGACCTAAGTTTTTTTATGGTTTTCAGCCCAAAACTTTGAAAACTAGGTGTATTTTGATGTAAAAATACTAATTAAAGTTTTGATTGTTTGAAAAATTAATTAACTGAGAGGGATCTTCTAAAACCTCTTCCAAACTTTTGCCAAGAAGATCTTCTAATATGAGGAAGTTTAGGTTAATCTGTATCACACTCACCGCTGTACACAATCGGTCTGTTGCAAAAATGAAGCAAATTATTTTTTGGTCTAGTTTAAGCGCTGATTTCAATAGTACAAACCTGTAGTTTGCTATCTGTTTTTGTGAAAAATTTAACGAAGAATACTCCAAGTGGAAGACCGATTTTGACAGTCAAAATAACCATTTCGTTCTAGTTGGCTCGTATCCCTGTTGCTTTTCTCAGAAGCTTCATTTTGGTCTGTAAATGAAAGTTTTCGGTGTGATGTCTTAAGGGCTAGCCCGACCGAAGGTGTAAGGAGCGTAATATTCTCCTTCCCAGTCACTGAAAAGTGTTGTTTTTTCTAAACGAAAGTTAACAGCTTTTGTGTGTTCTGTCACAAAAAAATAATGATACGCTCCGCTAAAATTTTAAAAACGTGATCTCCGTTCCACCCTTTCCCCAAAGTTCACTACAACATCCGATGTTGGTTGGTTCAGGTCAGCTCTGGATGTCTCAGATTTGAGGACGAAATATATGTGAATTATAACAAGCAATTTTCGAAAACAAGTTTCAAGAAAACCCAAGGACTTCAAGAATCTCAAAACTCTTTTGTAAATGACATTAATCCCGAGCTTATTTGATTTAAACAAAATGAAACATCAAAAGTGTGCTAAGTAACTCTTTGAGCAGAGATGCCACGTCGAGAACTTTCATTTAAATGCTAAAATGAAGATTGTACGAAAAGGAATAAGGATAAGAGCTAATTAGAACAAAATGGTCATTCTGACTGTAAAAGATCCTCTTTCGCTGGGAAAGTATTTTCCACAAAGTTTTTTTACCAGTAAAAGTATGGAAAGCTGCATGTTTTTGCTCTTGGAATTAACCCTCAAAACTAGATCAGAAAATGTGTTCCTCATGATTAGTATCGTGGCCGATGTGATGGTGATAAGTAACATATGAATTCATACATATATATTCCGGAACAAATTAAGTACAACAAGAATATTCTTTAGCCAATTTTCGTTCTTCAGATCATTTCTTATTTTTCCATAATGTATGCTCTTAGAAAAGCTCCAAATGACATGTCGTTCTTTTAATCTTTAAATGCCTTTGTACGTAACAGACCTCTAACTTCTTAGATGGTTGTTTATTTTTTATTTGTTAGCAATAGACTTCTGCAAAATGGTCACGGTCTCTCGTGACCGTGACGAAATATCTCGTGATCGTGAGTTAATGAGGAAAAATTTTGATATTAAAAATCTAATTTTTGTGAAAAAAAATCAAGATTTTAATTGATTTACATGTTTTCTTTGTTTTACTGCAAAGGAAATCTACGAAATCAATATAAATCTTGATTTTGTAACCCAAAAATCCAGCTAGTAGTCCAAAATTTCCGTGATTGTGACGTGACCGTGACATGATCGTGACCAGTTTCAAAAAAACTCTGTGACTATGAACGTGACCGTGACCAGGCAGCTCGAGACTGACGTGACGTGATTGAAAAATCGTTGTCACGCAGAAGTCTAGTTAGCAACATTAAATTACACTTCACCGTTACGTACACTCTCTTTCCTTCGCACTAGACCTTTTTTTCGCGTTGTTTGTCATTTCCGTACTTATTCATCAATCAGTTGTTGTTTTGTTGAACTTATATAAATTTTTGAAAATCGTGAGTATAAGTTTTATGTTCAGGTTAGCCGACTACTCTTTGCTTTCACTTCATCGTATGGACTCCTTGGTCATCAGAATCAAAGATCATTTGATACGATTCTTCTTTAGCAGCCTAGAATGGAACTATACAGCAGTGGTTGCATTTCGCTTAGAGACCGTAGAGGGAAGCAGGAAGCGAAAGGGGAAGATAAAAATCAATATATAAGTTTTCCTCAAGAATTTGAGAAGGTATTAATGATCACTGAGCACGTTTCCTACGAAGATATGTGAGTTCCACATGTTAGCCTCAAAAGAACTGTGCTGACAAGCTTTTTCAGTTCAATTCAGTTTTCGTATGTTTTGCTTTACTTTTGCTTCCTATTCGGTTTTTATCAATACATTCGTCAGTGCGAGTATTATTAGTCTCGATCAAGTGCAGACCAACGGTCTACTCTAAATTTGATTCCAGTTTGTAGAGATCTCACTTTAATATTTCGACTTGTATTCACATATCTAGATAGATAGCGCCTTGACAACAACTTCCCTTCCAAAATGAAGTGAAAAAACGCGTCTTTTTTCGCTTCCAAGAGCACTTTAATAAAGCATCAATGTTATATCAGTGATTACCATTAGAAGCTGCATTGGTGCATGTCTCCCTCAATTAAATTGTATTAAAAAAGTTTACCGTCATTTTCTACTATTCTGATCAGCTGGACAAGCTTTTTCTCGATTTACATCATATACATTTTTCACCAGCTATGCAAATACTAGACTCAGTGCTCTAGTAATTAGCGTAAGTTGCAATCAATAACAGTCAGCACTATTCAAAATAATCAACTTTGATACTGGCAGTTTGACTGTGGACGTTTTTGTCATTTCTCAGATTTACACGGACTTCATAGGAAGAACATATGAATTTCTCTTGTTACGTACAGCAGTAGGCTCGAAGGTGCTCTTTTCAGTCGTAAAAACCCTAGCTCTGTTGAACCGTACCTTTATAAGTTATAGTCCTTCGAAAATCTCAGCTTCGCCTTTTTCTTGCCTTTTGTCTCTGTGTATGGCAAAGCTTATAATTTCCAGCTAAACAATAGTTTTTGAGACAGAAAATTTCGCTTAAAAGAGGATGAATGGCTTCATGTGAAAAAGTGGCGAGAAGCGTAAATTCAAGAGCCGCTCTGAACAAGTGCAATCGTCTTTTGCATGTTATATCTCTTAAAATCTAATGATAGTCTATCTATGTCAAGAGGAAAGAGTGAAAGTTATGACACAAGATGCATCAAGTTGAAACAACTAAATTCTACATCCCTTTATATCCTCTATATTTGTCATTTAAGGAGTTTACTATAGAGCAGCTTCAAACTACTCGATTACTTCCTATTCAACAAACTATACCACCTCCTCAAAACCTTTTTCTCACTTTCAACGACTACAATTGTCTCAACTCAATTAAGCTGTCCTATGAGAGAGCTTTTCGACTCACAGCAGTCAAACATGATATATCTGCGTTCAACCATATAATAGATCAACGATCAGCTTTACTCTGTTCAACCTCAGTCATTTATAATATCGGTATGCAACTCATGACATTCATCCGAAATATTCCGGAGTTCGAATTACTAAATGAACAAGATCGTTTTATCTTATTTAAATACAATTCTCCTTTAGTATTTTTCATGCGTATATGTCTGAATTACGATATAAATAGAGATCTCGTAATTGATTCAGAAGTTGAAAGCGAAGAATATGCTATTGCTTGCAAACAACTGTCATGGTATTGCTATGGGGAACAATTGTGTTTACGATCAATTCAACTGTTTCGTTCAATCAAGAATATTACTGATGACGATCCAATTATTTTTCAACTGATGATGGTTATATTGACATTTGCCAAAATTGTCTCAGTTGAAGATATTGTAACAAATGAAGAATCGATCCTTCTGAATAGGAAGGGATGTATCCGAAAAAGTTGTCTGATCAAAAATGTCTTTCAAATGAAATATACCTGCCTTACTTGAATGCAAAAGTTTGCATGTCAATAAAATTTGACAATGATTGCAACTCTGGCATTATCGGCTCTCGGTATATCTTTTTCGAACGGTTAACAACAAGTCTATGAAGCAGAGTCAATCTATACGAGCCTATTATTTCGCTATATGGTTGAAAAACATTCAACCTATTATCACGTAGTACGTCAATATTCACAACTGATGCAAAAAGTAATTCAACTGCAAATGTTAGTACGAACATATCAACAATTTTTACGAGAACAATTAGTTGACACAACGGAAGACGAGATTAATCCTATTGTGAAGTCAATTTTACGTTTGCGTTAAAAAAGCGTTCAAGATTTGCTTAAGCTTAAAAATAAGAACAAGAAAATAAAACACTGTTTGCACTTTGATACCATGATAGATGCTAGCTAAGATAGCCGACGGCATGTCAACATACGCTACGTCTGTATGTCGAATGGTAGACCCACATAAGTTATTCTTATAGATCACATCACACATCTACATATTCGTGCACGCCTACGAATCATTGCATGAGAATTATGTTCTCGAAGTTTAATTTACTGGATGAACCAAAATGATTGCAACATTGACTATTTTGCAAATATCTGAAGATAGACAACTCTTATAACGTTGAGTTTTTTTTGTACAAGTCTCTCTGTGAAATTCTCTAGAAGAATGACAATGAAAAGGTTCAACTAAGTTCGTGTAATATTCTTTTTATAAAACTAAAAGAGGAACACTGAGAAGTAGTGTAGTGTCCTATTTTTCTCAAAGAAACAAAAATGAAAATAACATCACAAAAAACGTCTTCTTTCTATCTCAAACAAAACTTTTCATGAATATTCAAGACTTACATTATTTTACTTCAACTTTTTATAAAATATATCATCAATATTCATGAAAAAAGTTTTTTTGAAATAGAAAGAAGACGTTTTTTTGTGATTTTATTTTCATTTTTGTTTCTTTGAGAAAAATAGGACACTGAACTATTTGTCAGTGTTTCTGTTTTAGTTTTATAAAAAGAATATTACACGAACTTAGTTAGACCTTTTCATTGCCATTCTGCTAGAGAATTTCACAGAGAGACTTGTACAAAAAAAACCCAGCGTTATAATTATAAGACTTGTCTATCCTAAGACATTTGCAAAATAGTCAATGTTTGAGTCATGTTGATTTATCCAGTGTACCGTGCTCCACAGTTTTAATTCCACAAGGATTGCGCTAACAGCTTCTTTGACAGAAATGTCATATTCAGCCTTTGAAGATGCCTTGTAGGAAAGTATTCATAGAAAAGTTGTTTTCAGATCACCGTCTTTTAGATGCAAGTTTTTGGGTGAATGATCGTTGTGCTGAAAAGTGCGAACGAGTTAAGGTATTTCACTGATATCCACCATTTAAGCATAAGACCTGTCAGACTTCCGTGAATTCTGAACTCCTGAAGAATTCTGAATCCAAAATCAATAACAACTCCAAAAATACAGTTCACATACTCCAAAGAAGGGTGTGGGTGTGGGTGGGTGTCGGCGTCGATGTGGGAAATAGATGGCCTAGCAGTGCACATCGACAGCACACCCTCAGACCGACACCCACATTCACACTCAAACCTACACCTACATCCACTCTAACAGTCCAAATATAATTAAGTCTTTGCAGCTTATGAGAACACTTATTTTCGTAGGTTATATCTGTCGAATGAGAATTTGTCATTTATTGTTTCAGAGAATTCGAAAAACAACAATTCCACAATGCTTCAAATAATTAAGAAACAGTGACCTCATTAAATCATGTTTCAATGACCGCACGTGGACTTCAAAAAATGAGTTATACTGAATAGAGAGAGTGAGAATTAAAGCCGGATAGGTGTAAAGTGCATTCTTACCATAATATCTAAAATGTCGACCTCATTTTTTAGTATTCACTTATTAAACTTCTTATGATATCTACTACAGAGACTTAATGATCAATATAAGAATATGAAAATGATCTTCATAATTTTATTTTTAATACTAGCAGTGTACTGAACATGAAAATGATGTATCATTTTAAACTATGCTCAAAGAATAGATGTGATCTAGCAGTTAGAAGTGCTAATTCGTAGAGAGGCCAACAACTACCTGTGAGTTGTGTCTTAAGAATCATATTACAAAATCTAAACAGAGAGGTGCGATCTTGTTTAAAAAAATGCTCGTCTCAGATGATACTATCAACAGATGTTTTGGTGTGAACGTATTTATTTAACGATATTTGAAAAAAGAGTCTGGTCAATGAGGAGAGATGATGCTTAAATGGAATTCAGTCCATGTTGAAGCAAGTCGCAGTGATGTACATTCCTTGTTTATTGCTATTAATCAATTCGAAACGAGCCTTTGACCATATCATAAACCTGACTATGAGGATGATGTGAGCCACATTCTCCATTATAAATCATAATTGTAACATTATATACTCCCGGATACCATTGTTCACATTCCTCTATTATGAAGAATATAAATCATCTTTTAAAAATAAAACAATCAATAACTTCTTACCAATACTAGGATCACATGTAGGATCTGGACTAGCATCAACAGTAATACGTTCAGCATATCTACCTGGTTTAAGTGATTCAATCAAAAAAGTAGACAAGATTTCAACGTAATCAATAGTTTGAATATTAACTAGTAACTGACCGCTGCCAGTTCCATTAACAGATTCATACGTAAAATCAATAACAAATGTACTATAAACTGGAGCATGTGATGGTAAAATGGAGAATGATTTAAATTTAGCATCACCATTATCATTTACTAAAACAGTAGAAAAAAAAACAATATTTTTAATTTCATAAAAATAAAATGTTTTGTTTTACTTGGGCAAATTTTTAATGATTCACAAAAATAGATTGGATCAAGATCAACTTCTTTAGCTATTTTAATAAATTCGTTAATTCCCAGCGCATCACAATCGACTGCACAAATAGCATATAAAACAGGTGATCCTGACTTTGCAGTAACATAATCACATACATCATCACATGTATTTATAATACCCACTTCAATAATACCATCAAGAATTAAATAGATTAAGGTATCAAATGTGTCAACACAATCTCGACAGAAATCATTAGCATTATTTTCTTGTTTCGATGGCGACGAAAAGCGTCTAATATGGCTTGATTGAAAATTAATGCTACGAGTATAGCTGTGGCACCCCAGAAAACAGCTAGAATAATCAAAGCAACAACCTTATGCATCTTTTGTTTTTCTTCTATAGATAATATAAAGGAACATGCATCTCATACATTGGTAATAAATAGGATGCTTGTGGGAAGAAAACAACCTGTTGCAAATATTATCGATTCCCAGACAAAAGAACATTTTGTTTTTCAAGATAATCCGCCAAAACCTACCAACAGCAGAATTGGCGGCTTGGTTATTTTTGATTCCATGATACTGGAATCCGGCGACATAGGCTCATATACAGGAATACCTTTCTGACAATAGAAATTTGCGTAAAACAAGACTATCACCACCAGACTAATAAATTTAAAATATTATATTCCCAGAGTGTATCCAGAGCACGTTACTTATATTTCAAGGTACATTGAAAAGGATACTGCAGCAAACCCAAAAGATTTCGATATACAATAGATTTCATGTAAAATTGTTTGAAGGTTTCTTAATAGGAAAACTGTTGTAGTATACCTTCTAGTGTTATGGGAGAGAAGAAGTTTCGTAGCAAACTAACATTTTTTCTTATCTCATCTACAATACGGATGAATGCTCATCAATATGGCACTTCAATGACTTGACCTTGTACTTCTATTCAAGTATTCACATTTACTCAAATATCAAGTTTGGATATCACATGAATATTTTTAAAATTCTAGCTTTCCCATGCAAAGTAAATTACTACTGTAAGCGAAATCACTTTACTTTATACAACAAGCATGTTTCTTTCTTCTTTTGAACATCGAGGCTTTTACATTGAGTAGACAGAAACAAATCATTCGAGATGACCATTTTCTAACATAAGTTAGTTAATAATCCTTCCAAGTTCATTTATACTTAGCGACTGATATCAAAGGGTAAGTGTGGGTGTGGGTATGGGCAAGAGTGGGATATGTAGGTCTAGATGTGACTATGGCTGTCGGTGTGAAAGTGGTGTGATTGTGGGCGATTAGTCCATTCACAATGAACCACACCGACAACCCCACCATCCATACCCGCACCAAAATCCGCACACACTCACACTCATAACCGGTTCGGCGCTGTAACATTAGTTTTCTCGGTCGATTCTTCGAAACAAAAAAAACTGAACGTTCACTAAGCTGTGTCATCAAAGAACAAGGAATCTAATTCGATGATAATAGACAACTTGTTAACATTAAGGCATCAGCAATCACAGAGCATACTGTTCAGTAGTGATCGATTCATCGATTAAATTCATTTTTTGCCAATCAAAAAAGAACATATTGTCAAATTTTGCCTTTCTCTTCACATTTGATGTCGCTTGACGAGCAACTGCAACAACAGTTTTCTTTTTCTTTCGATCGGGTTTGGGAACCAATTTTTATATTCACCTTTGTGTTTCTCTATCTTTCTCATTGCTGTGTGACATTCGCGTTTCTTAATCAAACACGATCTCATGCGATCAACTTCATCAATCTTCTCTAATGGAATGGAAAAAGTACGTGAGTGTGGGAGAAACGAGAGCCATACTTACATCCACATCCACACTTACATCCACGCCAATCACGCCCACACCCACACCCAGGGTTGCCCGCCACGACCGTCTATATCTTGTGAACTTTTCGTTGCCACTGATTAAAGGATTGGCTAATACCTCTATGTACAAAGCATCTTTATTTATCAAAATTTATAAAGTATTGTTGACAAAACTGCTCATACAGACAATGAAAATTATTTGTGCAGTTTTTGTTTTTTCATCACTCTAATGTCTTAATCATTTTTTGAACTGCTGCTTTACGAACGTTTACCATAGCTACAATTCCTCCTTTTCCGAATTCTTTTCCAACTGCAACCAACAACGGTTTACTTGCATCACAGAAGACGGTTTTGGCTGTTAATTTAACACCAGTTTCAGCAGTCACCTTAGCAGGTATTGTCACCAGAGAACCAACAATGAACGGTGCCGTGACAACATCCATTATACACATTGCTACACTGAGACCAGCATCAACCTCATCTGCAATGCTGTTTGATTGTGCAGCTTTACCACATTGAAGGACGGCATTTGTTAATGAAAATGGAAGACCAAGAACGGGTATATACGATAATACGATGATTATTTTCTGTGATCTATTAGTAAAACAATACTCGCAGACTCTCAAACTGCCGATATTGTCTTTATGACACGCTCCACAGTTCCACTCAGCGCCAAGATCACGATTTTTCCCAGCTGTTAGTTCACTGATTTTAACTTTTTTTTTATAACTGAGATAGACACCTTTTGTCAGATATCGTTGAACTTCGCCACCCGCTTTTGCAGACGTGGAGTGACCAACAATTAGAATGTCATACCAAGATCCATATGCTAGACTATAATCAAATTTAAATTCTGAGCTACGTCCTGGATTCAAACGTTGTAAACATATGCCTTGACCAGGAGTAAAGATGTTTGCATGTAAAACTTCAAAATCACTCAAACGATCGTTTGCCACAGATAATTCACCACCCATTCTTGGTTTTCAGTTAAGAACAAAAATTTCAGACTTTTTATAGAGAAGCTTTGTTTTGATTATGAGTGCTATGTTAACAATAGCTCACGTTTTTACAACGAACCTTCTCTTTTTCTTTACTCTAAAAAAAGCAATAGAATGAATCAAAGCATTAGTTATTGTCTTGCTTCTAATATTATTTCTTTATGAATATATTCGGTTTAGCGACTTTTGATTACAGCTAATTTTTGAAATAATTGAAACATACAGCAATTCAAAGACATCGAGAGATCGAGAGATTATCACACTCTGAAATATGTTTAAGTATTTTTTTCTTGACATCGTTTAAAAAAGTACGGTAAAATCAATGAATGACAATTCTGACTACCCTTTTACAGCACAAATTGACTCGTCTATCTTCTATCTTAATGGCCGACTAAGCATCGATTTCATACTGATTTTTTTACCATGCTTGCAATCAAAGCAAACAACATTGTGGATCCTAATAAATGTCTTCTATGAAATGTAATGTGTATCCTATCTATCATGACAAGTTTACTTACTAAGTAAAAGAACTAAGTTCTTGAAAAAGCAGTTGAAACAAGTATAATAAGAAGCGAAGATCAATGAGAAGGTGATATTTGTATTTATCTGAAATTACAACAAATTCAAAATGAAGTTTTTATCCAGTCAAATAGTAACTCTTTATCTTATAGCAAGGAACGCTTGTAAAATACAACTTACCTTTTTAGCTTTATACAATATACTGTTATTCTTGAAATAAATAAGTAAAAATCATCATATCTTTTTATAAGCCTCAAAGATATTTCTAGCTTGTACGGCAAAAAACTACGGATAGCGCGAGTATGACAGCTGGAATGACAATTTTTTTATTTTACGTGTAGTAGTCACATAGAGGAAAGCGTACAAAAGTCAATAAAACAGGAAGCATATGGTGTATGTTAATTATACATTATTTATGTAGGAAGGCCTTCAGATAGAAGCACTTGATGATAACGTTGGAAATAAAGTAGAAAGTTGGTAAATGAAGAGCGATAAGAACAGCAGGATACCTTTTATTCAAACAATCTCTCGTTTCATTCAAGATGAATTTCTCATTTTTCTTCAAATCATTTGATTCCGACGAATCTTTTCTTCAACTAGAAATCTGTTGACAATGAACTCAAATAGAGAATTGATTGAGACTGGAAAGTCAATTAGGAAATTTTTATTTCTGAAATGAAATGATGATTTGGTCGTGTACCGTCGATCTTAGTTGGTTCAATGTCAGATCTTTTATCGGTTGTCAACAATGATTCTTTCGAATACTTGCA
This sequence comes from Rotaria sp. Silwood1, assembly GCA_905250075.1. Lineage (NCBI taxonomy): Eukaryota > Metazoa > Rotifera > Eurotatoria > Philodinida > Philodinidae > Rotaria > Rotaria sp. Silwood1. Next base: position 57,326 of record CAJNOP010000722.1, on the reverse strand, counting down.
TTCGTCTAGAAATGAAATTGCCCAAATTCACTTCCCAGCAGGTTTCTCTTCGCTCATTGGAAAACTTGTCAGTGCGGCCCCAAGAGGGGCCGAAATGTGAAACTCGCAAACTCTGAGCGTTATAAATTTAGTATATATTGTCAGAGGTTTTAAAATAAGTTATTAAAAAAGTACTAAGTAGATGAATAAATCAGAATTATAACAATTTTTATACTTGATACACGCGCTCTGAAAGTTTATTTTGTTGAAACTGTTCATATTTATTACTTTTCTATCAGATTATATGGGTCATTTAACATCGTAATATTGAAAAAAATTATTTGTATTATCATATACATCTTCAGTACATAACTTCTATTCTCTTATTGATAATATCTACACGATGCATGCCACACGAAGCAGCAGCTATAATTTTATTGTTCGTTTCATCGGTTCAACTACTATATTAGCCTGCGATGCATATTTATTTTATTGCTCAGTAAGCTACCACGTTTATTATTCTTTCTCTTGACTAATTTTCATATATAGTGTTGAGTTTTAACTAAAATTAGAATTCAATTACTTCATATTATTTAAGTGTCGTCTTATTATTACTCTTCTAGATGGAAAATACCAATGCTTTACTCATTAACACCTAAAATAAAATCTTTCCCCTTTATCAAAAAGCTGTTAGTGCAATCCCGGTGGAATTAAAGCGCGAAACACGATCTGATCACTGTCACTGATCACATAAAAAATGACCTCATTCGATTGATTTGTGGAGTGATTTCTTCATCATCCTTTACAGAATCCTGTAGAGCTGCAGTAAAGATATAGCTCATACGTTCTTAGCAAGTCTTAGTAATATGGTGTCTATAATGATCTGCAGATGCCGTCTTTCACGATTTGTAACGGTGTCCTAAGTTGTCTGTAACAATCTGTAACGGGATCTCAATGTGCCTATGACGGTCTATCACGACTCAATAATGGCTTAATAATGAAATATTAAACATTATTAAATATTTTATATTTTAAATAATAAATATTAAATATCTTAACTACTAAATATTAAATAATAAATATTAATAAATACTAAAAATATATTTAAAAATATTAAATATTTAATAAATTATTCAGTGATTATTAATTAATTCACTCATAATTTCCTAATTAGCTAATTAATTTGTAATGGTCTGTAATGAGCGGGTGGGGTAACGGTTATCATGGAAACATATCCAATAATGCATGGTTTCGCGCCATATGGTTGCTAACGAGCCATAGCAAAGCAGCCAGTTCTTACTGTTCTCCGTTGCTAGGGAAATGCACCCAATGACATTTGACCCCGGTTGCTAAGGTCTGTAATGGAGGGGGCCTAGGAGGAGGGATGGAGGGAGCCGCAAAACCTCGATTTAAAACTTACGCTCGCTATTTTCTTCGAAAATATACCTGAGTTCCACAAAAAAATCAGTTGATTCTAGTCACATGATTTTCATCCGTCAAAACAATAATTGATCAGTGAGTAGAAGAGATCGATATCTTCCCTATCTTCATTTCTGTATCGATGATTCTGATGAGACAGCCTATTTTATTGCTTGTGTTTTCTCCACAGTGATCATTCGAACAAGCCTCGGAATAAACCAATGAACACATGAAGGACGTTTTATCGTCAATAGAACGATTGTTCATTTACATGGATGAAGATATCGATCATTCATTCAGATTGATTTATAATCTCCGATTCGATCGAATCTTATTGACTTTAATTAATCAAGAGCTATGTTCCAATTTGAAAAATGTTGATCATTCAATATTATTTGAGTATATGATCTCGTTTTTTTAACAATCATCTGTCAAAATCCTTCGGGGCACAGTTTTGTCATTTGTCAAATGTGACAAACTCTCTCGATTGCTCAATCGACAAAATCAAATGTCTCCTACTGGAAATTCGCAGAGATATTGATGGTTAATAGACATTACGTCCACATAGCCGATAATATCCGACAAAAAAATTAAACACCTGTTGAACAAGTGAAGCTGTGGGTGTGTGTGAGTCTTTGTTTTCAATTAAAACTCATGTTCCTACCACAAGCACATCCACCCCACACACCCACACCCTCAACACAGAACCTTTTAGAGGCCTAACAAGTTTTGCAAGCTCCTTTAGTTTTTCAGCGTGCTCATGTTCGTTCAGGAAGCTTTCCAGATGTTCTCATTTGTGTGTCACATAGAATTGGGCTTGCTCTATCCAATGGTGAGATCAGATTTAGGTTATCTTCTACCGTTAATTTACAAATCGCGAAATACTGTTTTCCCTCTAGAGGCTATAGAGAACTCCAGAAGCACTCTCAACACCGATTCATTCACGACTTGTTTCATGTTTTTTCCCAGAGGGCTACTAGACCAAGGGGAAGGAAGCGAGACTTCATCTACTTCAAAAAAAGATGATGTACAAGTGAAGTACGCATTGTTGAAGTCTCGCTTTTTCCTCCTTGGTTTGAGTTTGACTGTTCGCTTTCGGTTAGCGCATAGCCACACACACCCGCAACCTCATTCAAGTAATGCATATCATATCGAAATAGCAAAGAAAACAATGTGTACTCTGATTTCGAATATTGGCTCGAATCAGAGATGAGCACAGGATAAGATTTTCTCTCCTATCCTGTCCTGTCCTGCTAACTATCTCGGTCCTAGCGGGCGACAGGACAGGACAAAAACAAAAATCTCGTCCTGTCCTGTGCTCATCTCTGGTTCGAATTCAGATCAGAACTGTTTCTTACATGACACGACTAAAGTTCCTAAATGCAATTATAAGATAAAACTTGTCTTCACTTCCTATATCTATACGAAAATCTTTATCATACTATTTCATTCATTTTTAGGTTTTCGTAATACGTACCTCAATATTCGATTACATTCCAACTCTCTTTAGACAACTCGTAATCGTTTCAATAGCTACAGAACGCAGTAAATTTTTTTTATTATACTTGTGAATGTAACACTCGGAAGTGCTTACATGATAGTAGAAAAAGAGATTGTGACGTTTAGGCCAGAAGCAACATCATTAATGCAAAGCGTTTCACAATTTGCCACCACTATAATTATGACGAATGTTAGATTCCGCTTGTATGGATATTAAAGGGGTCAATAAAAGAGATCAAAGAAGGAGAAGAAAAAAAGAAAAAGAGTAAAAGAGTGAAAGAGTGAAAGAAAGGTCAGATAGAGTAAAGAAAGAAAGAAAAGAAAAAAAGGTGGATTAAAGCATTACATGTGCTCTCTCTTTTCTTTTGTTTTTTAATTAATTCGTTTCAACAAACAACAACAATTTTACAAGGAATGATTCGTGTTGTTCTATTAATTGCCGCACACGACGCGTACGAAAAAAATGATCGAGGTGCTCGTTTTTTCTTTTGTAAAATTCATCCCAAACGAAAATATCATTATAGAAAAGTAAGGATCCAAGATTAGTCAAATGCATTCTGCTCAATCGTCTTTGAATGTATTTCTTAACATAGAACTCTAAAGGTTGTTCTGAAGTAATAGTATAAAGATTGTGTGCAGACACGAACGGACAGCGATACACCAACCGAAGACCTAAACGAAATTTTTGTTGCAGTATTTGTTTTTGAGTTCCTGGAAGTAGCGGAAAAAATGGAAATAACCATGCAAAATGTGAAAAGGTATATGCAAAGAAGCATTGAAGAAGTGCTTTAGACGACATACTTCGTCCAGTTTTCAACCACCTTAGTTTACCTAAGGATCTCTTGATATTTCCAATGCACTTTTCGACTGTGGGTTTCAAAGAAAGTTTATCAGTCCATGTAAATCCTAAGTATTTAAATACTTTTACTAATTCAATTTTTTTCCATTCATTGTTATATTTACTACTGGTCTTTACACTTGTGTATGAAACAACTGCGCCACTGTTTTCGATACATTTATCGGTTGTTTCCATTTTTTTGAATATTCATACACTTGATTACAGATTCGCGTACCGTCTTTCTCTAGATATTGGATCATCGGAGTTAAATTCTTCATAATAGGTGGTCTAATGAGTACACCAAGATCATCTGCAAAAAGATGACCTGAATGGGCTCCTAGACAGTTGATTAAATCACAGTGGAACGCAATAAACAAGTATGGACTAAGACTACTACCTTGAGGAAGCCCTATGTCTATATCGAATATTTTCGATGTTTTTTCCCCAAAAACTAGATTAGCTTTTCTATCTTTTAACCAGCTATCAATTATTTTCAGTAGATAGACCGGCATACCAAATCTCCACAAAAGCGCAATAAATATTTGGTGAGAATTACGCACGATACGAACAATATTTTTTGTATTCGAATCACCAGTTAATGATGTGCAGTGTATTTGATAAAGATAAAGATTGTTGTTTGATCGTTGCTTCCATTAAAATTAAATTTACTTTTCTTATTGTTTCGTGCATATTATCAGAATGTCTATTGCAATCATAATGAAAAAAGTCGAACTCACCATGTCTTTTATTGTTGTTTTTTTTCGTTTTTGCCAGAAAGAAAAAAGTTGTTTTAGAAGGATCAAAGAAAAAAAACAATCGGCGAATGAAAATAGACATCCCGAACGCATCGACACCCAAGTGATTGTATAGATGAAGGGCACCTAAAAGTTGGATAGAATAATAAAAAAAATGATGGTGTTTGATTTTTCTCTTGCGTTTATTGTTGACAATTATGTTTTTATATTGCCACTAGATGTAATTTATTGTTGAGTGTCAACGATAAAGAACCATATTCGACGCGGCAGAAAAAACTAAAGACAAGAGCGAGCATCGAATATAAAAAAAATGTTATCTCTGTCTACATCACAGCCTACTATTCCATTGGCGCATAAGTTCTGAGAGTTTGGATCAGTAGAATAATATCGCCAATATAAAACTACATTTTAAGGAAAGTAATTATATATTCTGATAGCGCTCGAAATTTTCTATCACCCTGTGTATTTAAGTCTTGACTTGCATTTATTTGCTGAAAAATAGTTTGAGTACAGTGAAGGCACCCTCGCTCTCAGATTCCCACAACTTCATTTTTTCTTCTTTTCTCATGTGTTTTTAAAATTTTGGCACTAGTACAATTCGTCGCACGACAATTTGTCACGTTCTGTTCGTCGCAGAATTTTTTCTGTTCTGTTCGTAGCAGAACAATTTCTTTCGTTCTGTTCAACATGAAAAAGAACATGTTGCGACTAATTTGTTGTATCTGTGTTAATTAAACTTTTGTCTGTGCAACTCATTGAAATAGAGCATAATACGAAAGTTAATGAATTTAATTGGGAAAACGGATCAATAAAAAAATGTTAACGAAGTATAGTCATAATAAAGTAAATGCGAACGCAGAATAATTAGATTTGTCAGATAACGAATAAATTTCTACAGAATCGAGACCAACGATAACTCTGATCCAATATTCTTAATTATGTGATCGAAAGAAAAAAAATATAAGTTGATGATGTTGAAAAAATATCTCATTTCTCAATCTCAACATTTACTGCGCACAACAATTCTAAAAAATGTCTCAAATGCAAAAGCTTATCACTGAAAAAGGAAAACCAATGCTTCTTCATGAAAGTTATACCTACACTGTAGAACGTACCACAACAACGAAATTAATTTTTCGATGCCAAAATCGTGATTGTAAAGGTAAGTTCACTTTGAACATTATTAGTCAATGAATTCACACAAGAATGATCCATCAATTAAGCACGTTGTCACACCAATTTATCCATGGACACATTTCTTTCCCAACCAACATCACATTCTCATGCTCCCCAACCTGATCGTATTCCGGCTATTCAATTACAGAACGAAATTAAAGCTCGTGCTGCGACGACAGATGAATCTACCAGCTCAATTCTTCATTCGGCCTTCCGAACATACCCTCTAAGTGCTGTTGGTGCACTTCCAAAAAATGACACACTTATGCTCACAATCCGACGACAACGAACTGTTGAAACAGTCGATGCTGATGGTCGTTTACCAGAAAATTTAAAGAAGACATATCGTGGTGAAGATTTCATCTTACACGAAGATAAACATTTAATTATCTTCACAACAAAAACTAATTTATCAATTCTGACACAAAACAAAGATTGGTTCGCTGACGGAACATTTAAGGTAAGCTATTAATTAAATGTCTATCTCTGTTTTCTAATTATCTTTCATGAAGCTATGTCCGGATGATTATTATCAACTTTTTACATTACACGCAATGATGACGAATGCAATTATTCCTCTCGCCTATGGATTGTTAATTGGTAAGAGCAACGATGATTACAATCAATTTTTTGAAAAATTATTCGAACAAGACAATTTTCAACCTGAATCGATTATGACTGATTACGAAGGTGGCACAATCAAATCAGTCAAAGAGATGTTACCTAACGTTCTATACAAGGGTATGTTATAACCTATTCAAAGAAAAAAAAGAATAATTAAAACGTTTGTTATAGAATATCTCTTTCATTTTTCACAAGCGGTATGGCGACAAGTTCAAAACAAAGGATTGGCCACAAAATATAGAGAAGATGAGTCCTTTCGTTTAAAAATAAAAAAGTTGATTGCTCTTGCTTTTCTTCCAGTGGATGACATCACAACTGCATTTGACTTAATTGTCGATGAATTCGATGAAGAGGCCGACGATCTACTTGAATATTTCGAAAAAACTTGGATTGGTGAACCAAAAAGAAGAGGTAATTTTTTTTTATTTCTTAAAAAAATTGAAATGCATTTGACATTCATAGGAACTGGTCGAAAGAAGCCTCTTTTTTATCACAAATTATGGAATATTTATGATCAAGTTGCCGCTGCTGTACCTCGTTCAAACAATTCGGTGGAAGGCTGGCATAATGCATTTGCCAATCGTGTCTCAATTAGTCATCCAACGATTATCAAGTTAACAGAGAAAATTCGTCATGAACAATCCAAATTCGAAGTTGATATAGCGAAGATTCTTCAAGGTCATGATATCAAGACGAAGAAAGCATGTTATCGAAGATTGGACGAACATATTACTCGACTGGTCAATGCTTACGATTCATCTCAACTGGACCAATTCTTAACAAATATGGCAGTCAATGTTACTCTGTAGGTAAGTTTTTTTTTCTGTTTAGATTATTGGTTCCCTTAAGATTATTCATTCATTTGTGTTTTTCTTCTTCTTTTTTTGTTTTTTGTTTTTCTTTTTTTTTGTTTTTTTCGTTTTCTTTTTTTTTGTTCTCAACTTGTTCATCCTTATGTTATGTATATACCACGCTAAATAAAGATGAATTAATTGGTCAATTTCACGTTTCTGAAAAAAAATGAATTAATTAAGAGGAATGGATAGAGTAGATAAGGATAAACAGAACGAAAGAAATTGGTCTGTGACGAACAGAACGCGACGAATTGTACGCGACGAATTGTACGGTCACCAAAATTTTTATCTATATAGTAATCCGTTTTTTAGAAAAGTAATTATATATATTGTGAGAGCTCTTGAAACGCTCTATCGTCCTGTGTATTCAGTTCTTGACTTGAACTTATTTGCTGAGAAATATTTCGAACATTGCCAATGCGGGTGAGGGTGTCTTCATTGTATTCAAAATACTTTTCAGCAAATAAATGCAAGTCAAGACTTAAATACACAGGATGATAGAGAATTCCGAGCGCTATCAGAATATATAATTACTTTCCTTAAAATGTAGTTTTATATTGGCGATATTATTCGACTGATCCAAACTCTCAGAACGTATGCGCCAATGGAATATTTAAGCTGCTGAATTACCGGTCGAACGACAAAAATTAAATCCGAAATGAGTGAAAAAAACCCAAACAAAATATTTCAATATCAGCGATGGGTGCCGCTGCAACTGCAAGACCCTTAGCTGTTGCCAGCCGATTAAAACAAGGTCGCCTGCAAAATTATTTGCTTATTTGTATCGATGGTAACGTTGATGAAAAAAATGAAGACTGTGCGAGTGTGGGGGTGGGGGTGGATGAAGCAAAGAATTACATCCATGTCCACATTCACATTTATATAAAAGTGTACAGATTAAATTTCTTTTGCCACAGATGCAACGATGACAGCTGCCTGTATATTTTCCACACATAGATAAGCGATCACCTGCTAGAAAAGAACTAAGCGATAACCATTTCAATTGAAGATCATTTTGCCTAATCTCATAACCTTCGGAATTTTTCATGGTTTGTATCATCATGCCCGATTGATATACTTAAGACCATATTTGAACTTGTCGGGCTCTTCTTTGACAATGGTAATAGAAAGCATTAGTGGATGGTGGAAGAGTAGAGGCAATAAATGATGTTCGATTTTGTTTAAAAATTGATGCGGCTATTGATGCTCTCAATTGATCAAGAGATAATGCCGTATTTATATATGAATAAAAATCAAGTAGTAAACGGTCAGCACATGCAATTCCTTCTACTAAAAAAGAGTTTGTCATTTTCAGAGAAATAGAAAATTTTTTGCAAAGTGATCTCAAATGAGTTTTTACTTGATAAAAAGTGCGATGATTTTTGTTTCTATGATTTAGTGTCAATAGAAGTACTTACTTGATAAAGATAAAGACAAAAAATGATTGAGATTTGAATATCGAGACACGTTTGAGAAAAATGTTCAGAACATGTGCATTTTGGATATATTTCTAATGAGCGAAGTCATCTTGCACCCTAATAAAGCATGAACAACCAGTAAAATTATCGAATCAATAAGAAATTTTTCTTTTATTGCAATAGCAATTTTCCGAATATTAATATGTGTTAAATTTTGCTTCAGTATTGAAAGATTTAATAAAAATATTATTAACATTCGATGATAATGCATGCGCTATTCCCAAAATAATGACATCAGTATCGCTTGCCTGAAAAATAATAGATTTAATATTCTCGTAGGAAATAGCTTGTACATGTATGAATAATCTTGTATCAACTTCTACATGATTTGATACCAATAAATAATCATCAGTTGGATCAGAATACTTTTTTAGTGTTTCTGATGATTCGTCGGGTCCAGTAATAACTAACATCTTTCCATCACACAAAGCGTGAATGGATGTACTAGTAGACCAGCATTCTCTCACTTGAGAAGTTATTATGGCTCGACTGTTGATTACTAACTGGAGATAATCAGAATCAAGAACATCATCACATTTAGGATCATAAGAAGGTTTTAACTTCTTATCTACATGACGAGAAATAAAAGACTTCTCAATTTTACTTTTGCCAGAGTCAAAAATGACATCAATACGATCAAAACAGTGGAAGTTATAACTAATACTCTAAACAGAAAGAAATATTTCAATCAAATTTCTCTTGCATTCATATTTACCATTTTTAATAATTGACTTGCATATTGACAAACTATTACACTTTTTCCAACTGATTTTATCTGAAGTATACTTCCTTCATCGATGATTAGAGCTTGTTTCCCTGAATAGATGGAGGTGAAGACGAAAATAACGTAGAAAATTGACTTTTTGTATTATCAATAGCTGAAGACTTTTGTTGGTTCATAATATTGAAATCACGTAGATCGCACAAAGATAATGGTGCAGCAGTAAAATGATGAGAAAAGATACATGATAATGTCATGTTTTTTTTTGAATGAGTTTGTTGATCTGGTACATAATGATCAGCATCCGATAGTTCTAAACAAAGATTTCATAAATAATGATGCATATTTAAGTCAAAGAATTATCTACTTAAAAACACCAGTGCTTTAAGGGGCTCGTCAATTCGTATAGTTTTATCAATTAAACGATCCCTGGTATAATTACACATGGGTTTCTAGGGCGTGGGTGTGGCTGGTTGATGAATCGAAGATGGACACGTACACTGTAAAAAAATAGGTGTTTTACCAAACCTGTTCCAAGAATAAGAACCTTTTGGTTCCGTACAAAATTACTGAGCCTTTTTAGTTCCGTGCGCAAATTGCCGAGCGCTTTTTAAGTTCGGCAATTTCGTACAGAACCAAAAAGGTTCTTATCCTGGTCACAGGTTCGGTAAAACACCTATTTTTTTACAGTGCACACGCACACCCACACGAATACTCACACACTCACACCCACACCCAAAAGTAACTCAGGGAAGGCTGAAATTTTGAATCTATAGATTTTGGGTGTGGGTGGGTGGGTGTGGGTGTGGATGTGGGTAGGTGTGGGTGTGGGTGGGTGTGGGTGGGTGTGGGTGGGTGTGGGTGTGGGTCTGGGTCTGGGTGTATGGGTGTGGGTCTGGGTGTATGGGTGTGGGTCCGGGTGTATGGGTGTGGGTCCGGGTGTATGGGTGTGGGTCTGGGTGTATGGGTGTGGGTCTGGGTGTATGGGTGTGGGTCTGGGTGTATGGGTGTGGGTCTGGGTGTGTGGATGTGATTGCACTTCTCTTGGTGGACAACACCCCCACCCGCACCCACACTCGCGCCCACACCCACACCCACACCCCCCACCCACATCCAAACCCACTCCCACATCCACACCCACACCCCCACACCTACACCCACATCCATCACACTCCACACCCACACCCACACCCACGCCCAACCCATCTCATCCTGCGATATGATATATTTATTTCCTTTCTCTTCGTCTACTTTGTGACTGAAAGATGAAGTCTGACAGCCGCTTTTTGATTGCGAAGTATCGCAAGAAGAAACAAAATTTCGTGTTTAATAGTGAATAAACCGATTAGCTATTCTGTCTTGCAAACGGTCGATTACTCTTTCAACGTACAAGCACATTACTTCAATTATATATGCAATATGTAACATTATATTATTCACTCCTGAGTATTAAAGACTGGCAAATACGCATAATATTTGCCTGTAAAAATTAGTCTGTTGATTAGAAACGATGATTTCTTACATCTATATGGAAATGAAAACTTTATTTTGCACTTCTATCTTACTCGTTACTATATTCTCTGTCACGAATGGTATCGATAACTATCAGGCACTAAAGAATGAAGTGCACGTTCATTTAAGTGCACGTGATGAGCTACAAACAAAGAGTTCTAGAGACACTTTACGTTGGTTACAAAATTCAAATAAAATTGGAGTTGGATACGATCCACACACAGGTTCACCTGTATGCTTCACAGGCGATTGTCAAGGGGATAGCTTTCGACGACCCATTTTCAATTTGACCTACACGATAACTCCCCAGGGCTCTTGCACTGACAAACTCATACCGAAATGGGTCAACTTAGACTGTATTCCATCGGCTATTGGCAGTGCAAACACAGAAGAGATAAACACACTTGAACAGCTCAAAACAGTCACGTATAATGGTGTAGATGTGTCGGTTGGTTTTGATGGGGCTGGAGCACCAGGACTTCTTTCTGCATTATCATTCAGCTACGGTTATTCTCAGCAGACGACATATATAATCAACAACATTTTCAAACAATCTCAGACAATGTTCTTTACCACATCTAAAGTGACATTTGCCAAGCTTTCTTTATTCGAACTAACCGCTGAACTGTCAAGCGAATTTAGATATGTTATTGACCATATGCCATGTTGTAATGAAAGTGATCCAGATATCATTGACTACGTCTTCAATTTCATTTTCGATTATTTTGGTTACACTTACGTAGTCGAACTAATGCTGGGTGGACGAGCGCAGAGTCTTGTCACGATGAAAACGAGTGATGTTTCGAAACTAGAATCTGAGGGCGTCAGCACGAAGCATGAGGCAAAAGTGGGCTTCTTTGTGAAATTTAGTACGACAATTAGTAATAGTTATGACAAGAGCAAACAACAACAATTCAATAGCAAAGTTCAAAACGAACAATGGGCTAAACTTGGAGGAGATTCAAGCGTTAGTAGCATAGATGAGTGGGCTAAGACGATACCTAATAATCCAGTGGTGACAAAATTCAGCATTAAACATATATTTGGACTTCTAACGGCAAGTCGCTTCCCAAAAGATGCTCAAATTAAGCAAAAGGCTCGAATTATTCGTGTTCTGCTTGAAAAATATCTCTTATCGCCGCCTTTCTGTTACAATAGTTGCAATGGCCATGGAACATGTGTACCAAGTGACATTTTCAGAATTGGTAGCTGTAAGTGTGATCGAGGCTACTTTGGTAAGTGATAGTTTTGATAACTTAAACTTAACTAAACTTCACTCATATACGCTTATAGGCGAAGACTGTTCGGTGTCAGCACCAATCTTGCCAAGCGGAACAATGTGTGGTCTTGGTTATAATACTAACAACAATCTCTCTATGGCCGGAATTTTATGCGATGGTCTGAACCCTTATTTTAGTTGTCCTTCTGGCTATTCTCAACTTTTCTTAAACTCAACAGCAATGTGCTACAAGTCAGAAACGGGACCTGATTTTGGACCAACTGGGACAATATGTGGAGTATCTACAAAGGAACCGTGTGGAACTATTGATCCTTCTCTAGGGTGCCCAGCTGGATACATAATAGGCCTCTTCACTAAAGTTTGTTTTAAAATAAATGCACAACAAAAGGATGTTGCTGGCACATGGTGTGGTTATTATAATATCAAATTAAATATAAATGTGACTTGCAATGGATCAGCGCTTGGTCACTGCCCAACCGGTTTCAAATGGATTCGTGTTGTTCAGGAACAAAGTGGTTACTGCTTGAGTGGTTGACAGTAAACAGTATTAAAACCATTCTTTTTATGATTTTCTTTTTGAAGTAAAACTGTTTAGAAGTGGTATAATAAATAAATAGCGCTTATCCTTTGGATTCACTCACCGTCACTCTGAAGTCAAAATTATGTCGAAGATATTGAACTCCAGTATCGACTGAGATAGAACGTGATGGTCCTTCAATTTTTGCGCAGATAATAAAACACAAGAATCTTTAGCTTTGTTACAGAACTGTTTTCATTACTAGAGAGTGATGGAAATAAATCACAAAGTGATTGGAAAGAGTGATTTCTAAAATAATTCCACTTTTATTAATCTATACTCAAGATTTTACCAGGGTCCACCATTAAATGTGAAAAAGCTGTTAGCGCAACTCCTACGGGATTTACAGGATGTGGGTGTGAGGTGTGGGGTGTGCGTGTGAATTGATGTAGGCGCGGATGGGTGTGGATGTGGGTGTGGGATGTGGGGTGTGGGTGTTAGGCGTGGATGTGGGTGCGGGGTGTCGGTGTGGGTGTTAGGTGTGGATGTGGATGTGGGGGTCGGTGTGGGCGGGACGTGTATGTGAGTGGATGTGGGTGTGGGTGGGCGACAAAAAGAACAACATCCACGGCAACACCCACACCATCGCTCTACATGAGCTGCTCCGGACCAACAGTTTCCTATTATTTATTCCTAATTTCTTTAACCGAATGTTTTAGCCAATACGGTAGAATTTTATTAGGGCTTCTGATTTGGAAAATCTTAGTTGATTATTCTTGATAAATGCATATTTCAGGTAGATCTTTTCCTAAACAACGTTAGAATAAGTTCGCAATTTTAGCGACCAGTAGTTCGCCAGCACTTTTTCATACCTTGCCCATAGTCCCTTGTTGTGTTATGGGTGTGGATGTGGGTGTAGGTATAGGTGTAGGTGTGGATATAGGTGTAGGTCTGGGTATGGGTGTAGGTGTAGGTATGGGTGTAGGTCTGGGTATGGGTGTAGGCAGGACTGTCGCGAAGGGTTAAAGATTGGGGGGGGGGTGAAAGATTTTTCGAATATTTGTCAAAAACTTCTATAAATTATCGGCATTTTGAAAAAAATTTTGGAAACTTTTCGAAATTTTTCAAGATTTTTGAAAATTTTTCGTGAGTTTTTGAAAGTTTTTCGAAATTTTTTGAAAATTTTCGAAGATTTTTGGAAATTTTTCAAGATTTTTGAAGAATTTTTGAAAATTTTTCGAAAATTCTTCTGAAATTTTTGAGAATTTAATAAGAATTTTTAAAAACCATCAAGCAAAAAAAACAAAATTTCCAAAGATTGGGGGGGTGTGACCCCCCCGTCCCCCCCCGGTCGCGGCAGCCCTGGGTGTAGGTCTGGGTGTGGGTGTGAATAGAAGAAAGGATTCACACCCACACCCACACCCACACACCCACACCCACACACCCACACCCACACCCATACCCACATCCACACCCACACCCACACCCACGCACCCACACTCATACCCAGCCACCACATCCATACCCACCCACACCCACACCCTTACCGAATGATTCTGGACTTCGATTGTTATTGGCCTGTAAAAGTCGTTAGCTTGATTTAGATGCAATTGAATCTTCTTTTGGTAATACACCACTCCATATCATATGCAAAAGAAATAGAGATCAAAAGATCATTAAATTACTCTTGAATTTTGGAAGCCAAATGGATTATATGAATAAAAATGGGAAAATTCCATCAGATTATGTAAACAATAAAGAGGTCAAAGCTTTATTTACAACAAAACCAACGCCAGACCATCGCAAATGCTTATGTGCACGAATCATTGCTAATAAACGTTTGATTAGTAATATTTTGGGAGCAATAACATCAGCTTTAGAGAAATTTGTTTTCTTTCATGGTAGTTTACACACTCAATCTGATTTTAACTAAAAGAAAAATTTGATAATGTCCTACCCTCTATCATTATTTGTTGCTTATTCGTAATTTCTTTGATAAAATGGAATCTGTTGTTTTGCTTGCGTTTCAGCAGACAAATGGCTGGAACTTGAGAAAGCAGTAATAGTAGAGCTTATTTGGCATTTATTATTTTTTTGTTTAAACGATGATTGAAATTTCGCTTTCGAATTGGATTCATGTAGTTTTACAAATTGTTTTTATTTGTTGTCATTTAATCTTTTTCTTTGTACAACAAATTCTTTAATCTATTCAACTGTTTGTTTTACTCATGCAAATGAATCATTTTGTTCTGAAATTGATCACAATAAATCACTTCGTCTATCACAATAAATCATTCTAAAAGAAAGTTCTCAATGGTCTCTTTATGGAACATTATCTTTTGCAATAATTCCTTGTTTTTTTTCACCTATTTATGGAAGTTTATCAGATACAAAAAGGCTGTTAGCAAAATCCCTAATGGATTAAAATGTGAAACACGATACAGCTACTCTGGTTAATGACGCAGAAATAGTTTAGTTGGATGTCTGTTATCGTCTGTGACGGTGTTGGTCAAGGTCTGTGGGGCGGGGAGGGTGCAAATTTCTACCCGTAAAACACTTCAACACTTCTTTTAGATCGTGTTTCACAAAATCGAAAATTACCTATTGTTTTAACAATATTAAATGCAATAATAATAGGGTTAATTATTAAATAAGATGAAAACTTAGTATGCACTTGTTTATTAGCAATCAAAAAAAAATGTAATCAAGAAATAAATCCCTGTATTCTATTGTCCTGTTCTTGCAATTGTTGCCGAACAGTTGAAGAAATCGTATTATGGCACAAAACGTACAACTTCTGGAGTATCTATATGTAAAGAAGAAGATGAATATAAGATAGATGAAAATAGGATGAAGATCACTTTGTTATTTCGTAAGGCATTAGCAAGATGTTCTACTCCAATATCTCCAATCTGATTGCCACAAAGGTTCAGATAGGTGAGAGTCTATGTGTAGAGAAGAAGATGAATATGAGAGAGATGAAAAAATAATGAAAACTACAGTGTTATTTCGTAAAGCATCAGCGAGATATTGTGCCCCGGCATTTCCGATTTTATTGTATTGAAGGTCCAGTGTGGTGAGGGCCTATAAGTGTAGAAAAGATGATGAGTATTAAAGAGATGAAAAGAGCATAACAATAACCTTGTTATTGCGTAAGGCATCAGCAAGATCTGATGCTCCAGCATCTCCGATTCGATTGTGTCCAACGTACAATATGGTCAATGTCTACGTGTAGAAAAGAGGATGAATATGTGAGGGATGAAAACAGGATGAAGATTAGGTTGTATAGAATTTCGGCAATGGAATTTCATCAATGTCGAATTTCCAGTAGAATTCGAAAATTTTTCGAAATTCTACTGGCAAATTGACAATATTGTCGATTTTCCATTATTGTTGAAATTCTCACGGAATTACGACAATAATAATTATCTATGCATATTTTATTGTTCATTTTGCATCGGAATTTTAACAATATTCACATGAGATGAAATCAAAGGCGATGAGTTAAGTCTCAATTAATGTGATATAAAATTCTTGTACTACTATTACAAAATTACGTCCTTTATAGATGCGCACCAGTGGGTAACCAGGGGTAGAGCCATTGGACAATTGTCCAACAGTTCAAAAGTTATTGCCTAGCGAATTTTATGAGATCATACCAATTGCCAAATGCTCGAAAAATTCGATCCATATGTATGTTGGAAAATATCAATGGACGATTTTTTCCAGGGTCGACACGATCGGAATTTCTCCAGCGAGCAAAGTGAAGACCTTTTTTACTTTTGTTTTTGTGCTCTTCACTTTTGACTTTTTGGAAAATATGGCTGATGAAGGCAGAAAGTTTTTGAAAGAACCAAAGGACATTCAAGGGGAAAACATTTTTTTTGAATTTTAGAAAAACTGTAGCCCAAGTGATTTTTAATAGCCCATTGTTATCCATCTTTCAAAATCATTTAGATGGGAAGTGGCCAATACCTCAGAAATTCCTGGTTACGCCACTTATGCATACTTTTCCTTTTTTTTTCTTTTTTCTGTTCTCTCTACTTTTCTTGTATTTTGATCTACATTACGTCATCCTTCAATACTCGATTTTCTTTCATCACTAAAACGTGGACAAAAGATAGATCGTCATGGCATTACATCAAAGTCCAATATTCTCGCTTTTTTTCTTAACACACGCAGTACATCATCGCTCTTCTTTTCTTTATTTGTTACTAGTGTTATCTTAACAAAATAAACTTATAATTAATTTGTTATCTAATATCTGATTCTTACTAAATAACTACTTTCTTCGTGTTAGCGTGAAAAATAAAAAAATTGCATTTTCGCCATGCATCACAGCTCCAATTGATACGTATATTGTCGTATTTCCGATGGAAAATAGATAATAAAATATGCATAGATAATTATTATTGTCGTAATTCCATGAGAATTTCAACAATAATGGGAAATCGACAATATTGTCAATTTGCTAGTAGAATTTCGAAAAATTTCCGAATTCTACTGGAAATTCGACATTGATGAAATTCCATTGCCGAAATTCCGTCTTATCGAAGAGTACCGTGTTATTTCGCAAGGTATCACCGAGATATTGTGCACCAACAGCTCCGATTTTCAGACTCAACCAGGTGAGTATCTGTGTGGGGAGAAGTAGATGAACATGAGAGGAATGAAATAAAAGATGATGATCACTTTATTTTTTCGTAAGACAGCAGCGAGATATCGTGCACCAGCATCTCCGATTTCATTGGATCGAAGATCCAGCGTAGTGAGTGTCTATGTGTGAAGGAGAAGATGAACATAAGAGATATGAAGTTAGGATGAAGATCACCGTGTTATTTCGTAAGGCAACAGCGAGATGTTCTGCACCAGCAGCTCTGATTTGATTGTGACCAAGGTCCAGTGTCATGAGTGTCTATGTGTGGAGAAGAAGATGAACATAAGAGATATGAAGTTAGGATGAAGATCACCGTGTTATTTCGTAAGGCAACAGCGAGATGTTCTGCGCCAGCATCTCCAATTTGATTGTAACCAAGGTCCAATGTCGTGAGTGTCTGCGTGTAGAGATGACGATGAATATGAGAGTGATGAAGTTAGGATTAGACATGGGCAAAGTGGTCCCAGTCCCACCGGGACCGAGACCAAAAAACTTTTTTGACCAGGACCAGAATTTTTTTCTGACCGAGTCCAAGGTCAAAAAACGACTGATCTCACTCGTTTCTAATTGTGGTATATGAGTAAGATGTCTCGAACTTATTGATACCGCTAGAAAATCATATCAAATTTTCCACCAACAAACTTTTTTGGCCGAGATCGGAACTGGAAACGAGACCAAAAAAGACTGATCCCGCTCATGTATAGTTAGGATGAAAATCACCGTGTTATTTCGTAAAGCATCAGCGAGATGTTGTGTCGCACTATTTTTGATGTCATTCCATTGAAGGTCCAGTGTGTTGAAGGTCTGTGTATGAGAAGAAGATGAATAAAAGAGAGAAAGAGAAATGAAAATAAGATGAAAATCACCTTGTTAGTTCGTAGGACATCAGCAAGATGTTGTGCACTAGCATCTCCAATTCGATTGGTTCTAAGATCCATCGTGGTGAGTGTCTATGTGTAGGGAAGAAGATGAACATGAGAGAGATGAAATTATGATGAGAAGCTTTTCTAATATTATGAGGAGTTTTCCCAGAGATTGTAGTATATTTCTAAGGTTTTAGTAGTTCTGGGAAATTTCGAACCATCTTGAAAGATTTTATAGCACTTTTTTGACATTTTCGGTAGGACTCGGCCATTGATCTTAACTTGAAATTAAGTTGAGGATGGTTGCTTAACGCTTAATATTAATAAAGAAAAGATCAGTGGCGATAACTTCTTTCCTTAATATTAATTTCAAGTTTATCTGTTTAATAGTTAATTTACGTGAAATTAATTGATTAGTAGTGAAGGGAAGTTACCGTTACTGGTCACTTATAAAGTGAAAGTAACTAAACAATCTGCAACTTATTTTCTATCAATGAATCAGATTTTAGGTATGATTTTTTCCATTACAATACAGATAAAACCTGATGCTGTCCGAGTTATTTGAGAAAGAACACTTGCTAACTTCCTGATTGTCTCAAAGAAGATAATGTTTTCTCTGCACTGTTGCGAAGAAAAACCCTTGCTGAAATTGTGATTGACTGAGAGAAACAATGTAGAAATGGAACTTGTCTTGAATATGGACAAGATTTGGTTAAAGCTTTTCAAAATTGTAACTAATGTAAAATAAGATTTGCTATACGAAAAACAAGCAGAGAATCTTTCAAAAGTCATCTAAAATTTCTTTTAATTAAGTCCGATTAAACAAATGGTCCACTTCTCATTGTCAGTTATCTATCAGAATTTCTGGAAATCTTTTGTTTTCTGCATGTCATTGACATATTAGATCGAGATTACATTTTTTTGGCTTGATTTCAATTGATTCAATCAAAGTAGCGGAGATTTGTGTTCTGTTTTTGGTATGTTTTTTGTCTATGTTCCAACAAAATAAAGTTTATTAGACGATGAACGAAGAAAATAGAAAAGTTGTCCAGCTGATTATGTATGTGAACAAAATAGACAGAATTATGCAAGTGAAAAAAAATCGATCTGCGATTTTGTGTATTTTGACGATGCATTTTAGTCTCTAGTATTCATGGATATGGCTGAAGAAGAATGATGGAAAAGAGAGAGGATGATGCTAGTCAAAGAAAAAGTGGTTGCTAACAGTAAGAGCCTTTCTTCGACGTGAGAATCGACAGAAATCAACAATTTGCCTGCTAAAATCTGCCAGAAAATATTTATAAAATCATTGTGGAATTAGAAAATGCATAACTGTACAATAACTGATTGCGATTTTAAAATGGGGATTTGTACTTAGAAAAAAAGCACGGTTTTAACATTTAATCGGCGGCTCATAAAAAATGCGGCACTTTCATTTTCTTTTTCTAGAAATTCGAAATACATTCCCAAGGTTTCATTATGAGTTCTGCAACAACACTCCTGACTTTGTTTTTTTCACATAAGTTTTTATGATTGGTGAAAACTTGAAAAGACTAATAGCTACTCATTCACATGACTAAGATCTGCGATGTTTCGGTTGAAAATCAATGAATTTTTGTAATCTTATTTGCCATAAAGCCTTATGCTGAAGTCCCCCTTAAAAAGGTAAAAAACAAGTCATAGAAATCAGAAACGGCTTGATCCTCCTTGATGTTATCCAGTACAACCATCATAAAAATTTATGCTGATCATCGTGGATACACGTTCTCAATATGGATACTTTCATTATAAAATCCTCACATCGAGAAATTTTGAAGATTCAATTCTAATGCCGTCTTGTTACGCCTCGTTTGAATCTCTAATTCAAATGAACATTTCTCTTCCAAAATAACATGTTTGCGAAAAGTATTACTTTCTCAAAAAACCTCGGAGAACAGTTCATTGTTTATGTATCTCATCTCTTCAGAAGAAAATGTTTGGTTGAGCTGAAACTATCAAAATATTATAAGGACCATGAGTCCAATGAATCTGGAATACTATCTAGTTCAAAAAGGTCATATTCAAACAATTCCAAATGAATTGATTATAGAAAGGCTCACTCTTTGGTATATTTTGAAAAAACGATAATTTCAACATCTTCGGAGGACTGCTTCATTCAATTTTATATTTTCCACGGCTTTGCAGAGTATTACAGGGTGGCCCAAAAAACCTACCCCCTTTCTTTGTAATGCTGTCTTTATATCTTTACCATTAAGTTTTTAGTCCAATTCGTTTTCCAACAGATACACCTAGGAAAAAACCACTAAGCAGAGACAATTTTATTTTGAAAACGTTTCACTGTATATAAAAAGCAAAATAGAAATTGATTAGATACGAAATGTGTTTCAGAACGGTATTCCTTCATTGGAAAACAAAAATTATCTCTCAGTAAGAGTTATTTTTGACTTAGAATTTGGTATAATTATAGAGCTTCTCGTAGTGTATTCTTCAACGAAAAAAAATCGATTCAAAAAAGATTCATTTTATCAGAGAAGTTTTTGTTTTCAGAGAATTATTCATATTTGATGACGAGTGCTGGTCCATGGTTTTTGATCTTACTGAATTTCATTCTCATTGTGAAACCAAAGCTTATCAATAATTTATAAATATTAGTTTAGTAATTGTAAACCTCTATCTACGGCATAGAATTAATCGTCATTGAAACTAAAATAAGTGTTGAAATAAATAAATTAGTACGGCCCATCACTTTATGAAGAAATATCGAAGACCAATATTGCATTGAGATTTTCTAATAATATTAGCAAATTGCCATTAAATTCAAATAATTTATGTGTAAACTTACACAGTGGACCCCAAGGACTTTGGTTTAAAAATTTCAGGTCATGATTCTGTTTCTTTATTGCGCTATTGAATTTTTACAAGACGGAAAAATAACAAAGATAGTTTTGTTCCAGAACGGATTCCATATCTAATCAATTTCTATCCTTCTTTTTATTTACAATGAAACGTTTTCAAAATAAAATTGTCTCTGCTTAGTGGCTTTTTCCTAGGTCTATCTATTGGAAAAAGAATTGGACTAAAAACTTAATGGTAAAGATAGAAAAACAGCATTACAAAAAAGGGGTAAGTTTTTTTGGACAACCCTGTATCGGATTTTATGATTCCCCGACTTCTTTTAATTCCTAGAATGTACCCAACTACAGAATATTATCGTATGAAATCGATTCCTTTAAAATCAGACATAAAAAACTGAATCAAATAATATATTTTCTAGTAAAGAACAATATATTTGAAAGGCAATAAAAATACGACTTCATAATAAAACCAAAGATTACCTGATATCTATAATACGTATCTGTAACGGCATTGAGTCTTGTGCAGACATTGCGGCATGACCAAAAAATTGTTATTGGATCGAGGTTATCGAGAATTCGATAAACCAACTCGACTGGTAACGTATGAAGTGATAGAGTCATCCTCTTACAGATTGATACTGTTGCTTTCCAAATGTGTATGTTTCATCTAAATGTGTGTACTTTGAGATAATTTGTTATCTATTAAGTATTATTTTATGTGTTACATGTCATCGAATTTAGTGTCGTGGTGCAATTTCATCAATGTGAAACTACTACAACACAATCCGTCACCACGATCTTGATAGCGATTCTGATGGTCGCCTTACCAGAACTAATGAAAAAGTACGATGGAGGGCGCACATATACGAAGACAATGACAATAGTGATTCTCAGTTCCATCCATTCTACTTTTTGTCAGTGCTTGTTATCGAAACTAGTGGGTACATAATTTACAGATGTATTTAGTATCAAGACCCAACTTCTCCAAAAATACAGCTACCCAGGCAGACAAGCAATGTAAAAAGATGCGTTAAAAGTCTTGAACGAATATATTTTCGTTGAAAAATTTAACGCGTTATCAACCCGTAAAAATGTGGGTTTTTTACGATTTTATTTTTGTTCAAGATGTTTCACGCGTTTTTACACATTCAATTTCTGAGCTGCATGTGTTCCTAGAGGAGACAGTTATAATTGGGTGGGTGTTGTCTTGACCCACCCCACATCCTCTGAAATTCTGTAAATGTTCCAGTTTGTTATCGAGTTCAAACATTTTACTTTTATCAATAGCCACTCGCCAATATTTCTAATTCCTCTACAAAATAGTTACAGGTCATAGGTAATTTGAATTTCGAATCTCGAAGCACTTAAAAAGTTTAGTTAGCAATGAGCAATGACATAGAAGTGATGGAGTATTTCAAATCATTGTAGTTTATTGTACTCAGGTATAAAAATCATCAACGTAAGCGACATGTCTTGTACAAATGTTAATAGGTATCAATAACAAAAACAAAATACTTGACTAGTGTTTGCTATTGACTATATGGACGATAATAGTGTCGTAATATCATGACGAATGTTTAACAAAACAAAAAGTGATTTATAATTAAATCAGGCGTCAATATAAATTGTTTGCCGAAAAATCATTTATTCTATTTGATTATCCGTCGGTTTTCTATGAACATTTTACTCAAGATCTAGGGATCGATTAATAGAGATTATGAAAAATATTCATCGAACAGTCAACCGACGTCATTGAAGGATGATTGGATACTTCATGTTGATCATTTCGTTCCAATGAATCAGCCGATTATAGTGATCCGTGGATCATTGTGTAATACGACAAATCATTAAAGATCAATTGAGAAGAGAAGGGCAAATGTAAAATACATGATATAACGAAATGAGAATGATGAGAAAGAAAGAAAAATGAGTTGATAGTCAGAGTTTGAAAAATACTACTTCTATTATAAGTGCATGATACTTATAACAAGTGGTTTAGATCTTCATCACATACGGCTATCTCAAACAAGATAATTCATAAGCATTCTAGCCCAGTTGAATTTTAGCATTTTTGAATGAATGTAGAAGTGAATTCATTGAAATTCAGAGAGGAACTACTATCTAATGTATATAGAACAATATTTTTTTACGATTAAAGTCATTTGAGAAGTAAAATTGATTCAGTTTTTTAAGGAAAAAACGGAGACGAAAACCACTCTGTTCGATCAGCTTGATGAACGTTTTCATAAAGAAAAGTTTATTTGCACATTCTGGTTTCCATTGGAGAGTGAAATGGACATGTCTCTAACTTGATCATACTAATACAAATTACAGAAAGTGTAAATTTAAAAATTTTCGAATTCATTTTGTTCTGAAGGATGATGTCCTATTTTTTTTTGCATTGTTGTTATTCTCTCTATGTTTCGTTCTTCATTTTTTTTCTTAATTTAACATTTTAATAATTGTAAGCAGTAAATGGTAAGTAAGCCTGTTATACATATCGACTACTTGATCCTGATTATTCAGGCCAATATGATCCGCCTACATTACGATGATCTGTATTGGAGTAGGAGAGTCGAAAGCCTTCAACTTAAAAAATGCTTAAACTCACTACTTAATCCAAAACTATACCTATGTGAGTTTTACAAAAAACGAAATGAAAAAAAAACTGTTTTGGGTTGACTTTTAAGAGCAATTGGCAATTATAATCAGATGTTTCAATGCAATGACGAAGATTTCAAGGCAACTAAGACTACGTATTCTAAAATTTTATTAATTTGATTATATTTTCATTCAATTAACATAGTGAATTTATCAAAAGTGACGAAATCTATAAGAAAAATATCACGAATAATTGGTTGTGAGCATAGACAAGCATGTAGCATGTATATGTATGTGCTTCTATGTTTCGTAGTTATTGCTGGTTTTAATTCTGCCAGTGCTAACGACAACATTCCTCTTCTCAAACACAGTAGTAAGAGCATGAGCTAGTGAACAATAGAGAAGCTTTGTTATGAAAGAGATCATTTGACTACTGTTAATTTCTTGATACCGCACATATGCAGTGCTATTAATGGCTCTTTACTAGAATGATAATAGGTGAGACAACTTGAATATTTGTTATCTTTTCGTTTCTTCATTCGAGACGTCACAGAAAGAAATATGCAAACAGAACCTGTTGGATGCATGTCCGGTCGAACAACAATGCGTTCGTCGGTTGCTCTATAAAACGATCCGCACAGGTAAAATGCGCACAATATTTTTGCATTTTGTCGACTGTTTACTGGTGAGTAACGTTTTCATTACTACCGAAAAAAGACTAAATAGCTTCTATTGCAACTAACGTAGAATTTCAGATGTCCATAATAAAATAGACCAATTTTTTCTCGAAATATGCAAGCATTCACAAGCACTATTGCTGCAAAGATGGATACAAATTAGCTAAACATTCATAAATAAACTTTTTTCTTTGTAGTCTTAGAAACCTAGAAATGATATCTGTTCGCTTTTTCTGTTCTCCTATTCTTTTCGATAGAGAATTAATAGTGAGTTTGCATTATCCGTGCATTGGTGAGAAATAAGTATTTTGGAAAACAATTTTAGTTTTTATAAGAAACTATCCTAGTGAAAACAGTTATATTCGATTAAGGATAGAGTTTTGGACTCAACATACTGATTTATAGACTTAACATCAATGATGAGATGAATCCGGACATGAAAATTTCGCATCAGATGCTACTTTTAATTACATGTTTGAATGATAGTGCTGCTGTCTGAAATCTTGCAGTTTTAAATGATATATCTTATTTTTTTCTGTAGCAACAATTAGAAAATTATCAAAATGCCGTGTTGTTGCTTATGTGAGCTAACATTCGGCTTGATTTGGAAAATTGCATTCGCCTTTTTTTTCTGGATATTAAACATTATAATGGTTGTCTTCAATGTTCTAATATTTCGTGCCTATCAGCATCGAGGCGCTTATCATATAGAATTTGCTTCCACAAGTCACATTAAACGCACCTATTATTTAATCAAGGATAATTTTACAAAGAGTTCCTGTTCTAATATCTCAGCATTAACCTATTATCCAATACCCAGTTTTAATTCAACCATAATTGGCCGCAATAATAACAGTATGATTCTGATAATATTATTTTGGATAATGATGGGTGTTTCAGTCGTCGGCAGTATTTTTTTAGAGCTTGTTGCCAAGAGATGGAAAAATGATCATGGATGTTGTTCTAGTGAACATTGTTCTGGATGGCTGATTTTAGCATTGCCAAATTAGACTATTAAAAAATTATATCATAATTCTTTGTGTTCATTGGTTCTATCATGAATTTGCTTGTTCTTGTTATAATTGAATAGTACAAAAATCTATTGCAATAGTTCTTATGTTGTGCCAAGCGTTTATATGGGACTTTTTGATTTATCAAAGGCATGTTTATCGTTTCATGCTCAATTTTCCTATGAACTTTTGTTTCCTTTATGGCTGCCCACAATAGTTATATCATCGGTATCGATTCTTTTTTTTATAATTAGTACTGTACTTCTCATTCATGTGTATCAAAGAAACGAAGACAGCACAAGTAACTCAACAATGGTCAGCATTTTTAGATGCATAATGTTTGTTATTGCTATACCATTATGTTTATATGTAATCGCGATCCACATAATGGCTTTTATTATATTCCTACACGGTGGATTGGCTCCCTTGTGTCGTGGTGTTGTCATATGTGCTCTGATAGCAAATGCTCGTCTTATAAAGCTGCTTGTATGGCCAGAGTAGTGATCGTGAATGACGATATTCACACTAAGAGGTGTTGATACTCTCTAAAAATACTGTAACTCATACAAACTTTTATAGAACTTTTGTTTGAACTATGTATTAGAGCGAAAAGAAGCGAAACCAATTAAAGATCGAACAAGGCCCAAGTAGATATGAAGGATAACAACAAGATAGTAAATATGTCTACGTGTGACATCATTGTGATATACTCCCTAATTGAACGCAAAAATGTGCTCTAATAATCAACATTTTTTAAAACAAATGACAAAAAAGTGACGAGAAACGTAATGAATAATATACCGAGAAGTGAAAATAAAAGCTAACGAATGTTCAGATACAAATATGTGAAAAACGATTTTTGAACGATTACAAATATAAGTACAACAAAATATGAGTTTAAATGTAACAAAATAATAGAAAAAGGAAAGAGCGAGTGAAGGATTTTTTCACAATGATAATGGCTGACAGTCAGTCAGTTATCACAACTATAAATAGAATTAGCTAGATATAGATGATCATAATAGAAAAAAGTATGTTTAATTAACACATAGAGGGTTGGGTCTGGGTGTGAATATTACTGTTCTGTTTAACCAACCACCCACACGCACACCGACACACAATTTCTGTTTATTGTGAATGCTATGAGTCGCGGATGTGAATGTGGGTATGAGGGAGGAGAAGAATCACACCTCACAACGGCACCCAACCCCGAATGACTAATAAGAGTTTAATCAATTGACAATTCTTACAGATAAAAAAGTCGACAATATCAGAAAGACGAGCTGTTTTGTTTGATTCTTTAGGTCACCAGTTATTGACATATATACAAAAACATCCAGCAAAAGTTTGACCCGAACAAAATTTTAATTCGAAATATACCTATTGTATAAGTTCAGATCAGATCAGTAGTTCAAAACTTTTTGCTTCGAAGTAAGTAAAGTTATGGAACGAAAGACTATCGGCAAAGGCACTGGATTTTATAAAAACTATTCATTGTGCTTGAAATCATCAATCTCGTAATTAACATCAACTATTTATTCAAAAAGAAAGTATTTTAATAGAATTGTTTGACATCTGGTGAAACTACAAAGTCGGGAATTTGGTTTCGATTCGAGCAAGATAGTCGAACAGTATCAAAAATCGAAAATGATATTCCTGTATATGTGTGGCAAAAGAAACATTGATACATTCTTTTTAATATTTTTCTAAATAAATATTCTTGCTTTGTTTGATATTTTTCATTAAATTATATTGTTTTTACTGCAGTTTTCACTTAGCCATCATTTACTTATTAGAATGCAAAACCAATAACGACGAAAAGATCGATCTAATTGTTGTTCGATAATGATACGATGCTCGAAAAATAACAAATATGTTGATAATAAGGCAAAATATACAATAGTTTTATTATTTACAGATATTACATTTCATAGCAAGTGATTGTTCAAAGCAGAGATGGACAAAATCGCACCGCGCCTCACCGCGCTTCCCCGCGCCACTGCTCGCGCCTAGGCGCTACGCACATCTCTCTTTCTCTTTGCTCTACCAATCAGTTTCACAAACTCCACCGAATACCAGGATGCTCTAAGCATGCGCTCATCGAAGCTCAGACTAGTGTAGCGTAGGCGTGAGCAACGGCGCGGGGAAGCGCGGGGAGGCGCGGTGCGATTTTGTACATCTCTGGTTCAAAGTACTGAATTCATTGACGAGAAAAGTTAAGTCTCTGTTGTTTCCTGGTCGAGTACACATTTATGTTAATGAACTTTAATATTCATTTTATATGCATAAATGGGAAGGGTCTCTAACGTATACTAGAGACATCTATATGCTATTTTAACTTTTTTTTCTTCAAATAGAGTAATTTATCAATGATTTAAATATTATTATTTCATTTATTCATTATGACAACAAATTCATAGTTTAATAATTTGTTTGAAATTGAATTATTCATTTTTATACGATACTTGTAATCGGATCGATATTATTTGTTTATCTTTCGATTCTTTTATTTCTTCCACTTACTCATTCTCATGTTTGCTTTTAATGAGTCATCAATGACAATCTCCGAAAAAAGAACATATATAAATCGATACACATGTATACATTCTTTCTCGTCGACTGACAACAAAGAAAAGAAAATATTTTATCCGGATAAATGTCTTACCGATCATTTGATCATCAATCCTTGAGAATAAAAAAAAAAAAACAACAACACATATAATCTTAACTTTTTGTTTTTTGTTTTTTATTCAATCTATTATAGATGCCGTTCTGGAAAAAAGATCCTGTTAAAAAAGAAATATTTACCAATGTCGCCGAAGGCCTACGACAAGTTTATAAAACAAAATTATTACCACTTGAAGAAACCTATAAATTTCATGAATTTCATTCACCACAACTTGATGATTGTGATTTTTCAGCTAAACCTATGGTACTTCTTGTTGGACAGTATTCAGTTGGAAAAACAACATTTATTCGTTATTTACTAAATGTAAATATTATTTGTTTTTTTATTCTTGATTATATTGTGTTTCTTTTTTTTATCAGGAAGATTTTCCGGGTATTCGTATTGGACCAGGTAAAAAAAATCTAAATTTTTTTTTTTTTTCATTCAATATTTTTTCATAGAACCAACAACTGATTCATTTATTGCAATAATGCATCATGATCATCCGAGTACAGTACCAGGTAATGCTTTAGTTGTTGATCCAACAAAACCATTTCGACCATTATCAAAATTTGGCAATGCATTTTTAAATCGTTTTGTTTGTTCACAATTACGTAATGAAGTTTTAGAAACAGTTACATTTATTGATACACCTGGTATATTATCTGGTGAAAAACAACGTGTTGATCGTGGTTATGAATTTACACAAGTACTTGAATGGTTTGCTGATCGTTGTGATCGTATATTATTATTATTTGATGTTTCATCACTTGATATATCTGATGAATTAAAACGTGCTATTGAAGTTTTACGACGTAATGATGATAAAATACGTATTGTACTTAATAAAGCTGATTCTGTTGATCATCAAGCATTAATGAGAGTTTATGGTGCATTAATGTGGTCATTAGGAAAAGTACTTGGAACACCAGAAGTTTGTCGAGTTTATGTTGGATCATTTTGGTCAAAACCTTTACATTTTGATTCAAATAGACGTTTATTTGAATTAGAAACAAAAGATCTATTTGATGATTTAGGTAACAATAAAAAGAAATAATTCTTTATAAATTGTTTTTTGTATCGACTAAGTTACAATAGTTTTATAAACGACCCAAGAGAATTTTTCATAAAAAAAAACGACTTTTGGGAGAACAAAAAGATCATCACGTTTATATATTTTTTGAAATATTCATACATACATACACAAAATATCTATAGGAGGAACATATAAAATATTTTGTTTTTTTTATATAAAACTTTAATTTAGAATCATTACCAAAAACAGCAACACTTCGAAAATTAAATGATCTGATTAAACGTGCACGTTTAGCTAAAGTAAAAAAAAAACTTTAATATTCATGTTTCTTTCTTTTTATTATTTATAATCCAATATAGGTACATGCATTAATTATTAGTGAATTAAAAGAAAGTATGCCAAGTGTTTTTGGTAAAGATTCTAAACGTAAAGAATTAATTAATGTAAATATTTAATATAATTATTATATAGATTTTGTTTTTTTCAAATATTGAATTTATTATAAATAAAATAATCTTTCATTTAGAAATTACATCTTGTCTATGAAAAAATTCAACGTGATCATAATATTCCAATGGGTGATTTTCCAAAAATAGATCGTATGCAAGAATTATTAAAAAATATGGTTCGATATGAAAATTTAATACATATATTTTTTCTATAATTATTTTTTTTTCATATTAGGATTTTACTAAATTTAAACCATTAGATAAAAAATTACTTGATCGTGTTGATAAAATGCTTGCTGAAGATGTACCAAAATTAATGAGTATGATACCACAAGAAGAACATGCTTATTTACAATTAAAAACTGAAACAGGACGTACAACACCATTACAAACAAATACAATATTTACTGATCAACAAGCAA
This sequence comes from Rotaria sp. Silwood1, assembly GCA_905250075.1. Lineage (NCBI taxonomy): Eukaryota > Metazoa > Rotifera > Eurotatoria > Philodinida > Philodinidae > Rotaria > Rotaria sp. Silwood1. The sequence goes on along the minus strand of CAJNOP010000722.1, from coordinate 27,475 downwards.
CACCATTTGAATTAGGTGGTGTTGAAGGTATTAATGAAGGTGTTGGTGAAACTGAATGGATTGTAACACGATCAAGACATGAATATGATGAAATATTTAGTCAACTTTCACCACAAAATGGTAAAATTAGTGGTGCAACAGCTAAACAAGAAATGATTAAATCAAAACTTGTAAGTAATTGATATATTAATAAATATATTTATTTATTAAATAATTTTGTCATAGCCAAATAATGTACTTGGTCGTATATGGAAATTAAGTGATATTGATAAAGATGGTATGCTTGATATTGATGAATGGGCTTTATCTCAACATCTTAGTATGTATTGATTTTTTTTTTTATTTTCTTAAATAATTTAAAAACTATGTTGTTTTTTTTTAAAGTTAAAATCAAATTAGATGGTCATGAATTACCAAATACATTGCCTGAACATCTTGTACCTCCAAGTAAACGTCATTTAATTTCTAATGGAAGTTCAACAAATGGTAATACTAGTATTTATCCAACAATTAGCAGTGGTGGTGAACAAAATACTAATGCCGATAGTTGATTTTCTTTTTCTTTTTGTTTTAAATTCTTCTCCTCTTTCAATTAGTTGATAACAACTATGAGTATTGGTTAAATATATTTTATGTACCTAACAGTGAACACTGTAGCAAAAAAAAATGAAATTTAAAAAACAAAAAAAAAACAAAGCAAATCACTTATATCTCATTTATCTTGCCTATTTCTCATCATATTAATACAATCGTGCGTGTGTGTGTATGTTTTTTTTTATGAAAAGTTTTCTTCTTTTTTTTTTTGTTCTGATGTAACTATTTATGCTCGTTTAGAAGTTATGTATCCAATGGAAAGACATGAATAAACTGAACACATGCTCGAATTACATACAAAGACAGATGTAGCAGAAAAAAATAATCAAGCATTAAATAAATGATGACAACATTTATTCAATCTAATTTTCATTTTTTTTTTTAACTCTTATCATATTCCACCTGTTTGTTCAATAGGACTGATAAAATGTTATATTTAAAGTCATTTCCGTTTAAATATAGAAAAAAATGAAGAATGACAAACTGATAAGTATTATCATTTTAATATAAAAAAAAAAAACTGACAATAAACATATAACAGAATGATAAAATAAATTTGCCTTACATCTGTTAGTAACTATGATCAATTACTAATGAAAAAAAAAAAAACTAGTCTCGATTGTTCAAACATTTGATAACACGTAGGATCTTAATTCATTTCTCAGGTTTTTTTTTTTTTTTTTTTCTTCTTTTTATAAAATAACGAAGACGTTTTCTCTCTTATTCTTATTCTTATTCTTTCTTTTTTTTTTTTCTTTACTTTTTCTTTGTGTTACCTTCACTTGGGAAAAAAAAGTTTTTCTCTTCTTGTCGACATTTCTTGTAGTATAGACTAATCATCCGTTGCTCTCTTGTTTTAACTGTTGAGTATATGTGTCTGTTGTGTAGGATACCACCTTCTCACTTTTTTTGAAGGCATATAGCAAAAAAAGAAAATGAGAGAATAAGAGAAAGACAGAAAAAAGAAATGAGAGTCATAGACTAGATGAAATGAACGTCATATTCATTCTATTAAGAGCAACAAATGTGAGTAACAGTCAATTTTATCCTTAAGATAAAGATAGTTAGTATATATATATATATAAGTCTTGATGAAAATGAAATTGATATACAATTATTTTTTCAACAAAGGTAAGTTTATGTTTTTTTTGTTATTTCAAACTATATAATGAACAATTTAAAAAGAACTTGTTTATACATTATGTTAATATAAAGTATGTCTACTACTACATAATAGAGTAAAGACTTACAGAATAGAGAAAAGTTCAGAACAAGGATTAGAGACACTAGAAGAAACAGACGAAGAATATAGGAGAAAGAAAAGTGAAACGCCTACTTGCCGCCTGGTTCCGTCACCGTTCAGCAATGTAAAGAAAAACGAGTAAAAATATGCCCATTGTACACAGAAGGAAGAATAAAAGGAAAAAAAAAGACTCCAAGAATGGTGTTGATGATGAACTTTACTTACTAAGTTGGTTATATTGTATGACAACGTAAGTGACGGATAATAATGGCGGTTTTCCGACATCACATACATTTACACATGTGTCTCTTCACGGTCGAATGCCTTTCCATTGCGCGTAAGTGAAGAAACGAATGAGTTATGCGTATGCATACATAATTAACAGAGAGAAAAAAAAAAAGAAGATCGACGCGATTCAGGCGTGACACGACACTATGACAAGATCGACGGTTCCTTTTATTAGATTGTCCTCATGTTAGTCCGGGCATCGTCACTAATGATTGATGAAGAGTTAACAGTAAAAATGTGCATGAGCTTTTGCTCTTTTTTTTTCCCTAGCCCACCTTTTTTTTCTTCACACGCACACACATTCCGGTGCCGTCAACAAGCTGCTGTTTAGACTCAATCATCATCAACATCATCCTCTTTTCTTCATTTTCTTCTCTTCTATTTTCTCTTGAGAATCATGATAAGAATATAATCTTCAACAAAAAAAAAAAAAACGACGTGTATAAGTCTTTACATAAATGCTTTGACATTGTTTCAATATTTAATTATTTAAGTCAACTTCATTTTAGTTATTAATAAACTAAAAATAATGACGTTCATTTGGAAGACCTTTGATTTAGTGTTCTGACTATTTTATATCAACACTAGATTTAACGTCTTCTACCTATTACGTCAGATTATTCGACGATTCAATTATGATGGTTATTTTATTTCAATGATATTGAATTCTTGATTTTAACTTTTTTTTTGTTGTTTTTTTGTTGAATAAATATCATATACATACCCATTTAGAAGGGTCATAATGATCGATTAATGAATTGTAGAAGTCATGTTTAACAAAGAAAGACAAGAAGAAGAAAAAAAAAAAAATCTTTTGTAAGTTTTTGATAATGATTCTTGAAACAAGTTGTAATAAAACCCTTAAAAATGATCACATATTACATATATAACGAGTTTCTACTACCTTTTCTTTTACTTTCTTCTATAGGAAGCCTAACAATAATAGTTAAGTTAAAATCATTCAAGCATATAATTTGCAACTAAGCAACATATTTAAAGTAGTACTTCAAAAACAAAAAAAAAACTAATGTTTTTTTTTCTTTCTAATTATAATAAAACAACTTACTAATATCTTGAAATATAATCTATAATTTAAATGAAATGAAACCAATGACAATTTTTTTTTCTTTTTCTCTTTGTTATTGTACACAAATTTTAATCGTTACTATTTTGTTCTCTTGTTCTTTATAATAATAGTAAATAAGTAAACATAAGTTTTGATCTGTTCTGTCATGATGATGTTGTTGTTGCCATAGAACAAACGTTTTCTTTTTTTGTTTTTTTGCTGATCACTTGTTTTTTGTATGTTGCATCCATACGCATGCTAGAGTAAAAAAGCATTCAAACATCTATATATATATCTCATTTTAAAAAATGGGTGACGATCTGACAGGTAAATAATGAACCTATAAAATAAATTTCCTTTAGGCATAATTTTGTATGTTTTATATTCAAGAATATCCAACACATCGTGTACGTTTACAACCATGTCATATTTGTGGACGACAATTTAATACAGAAACATTAGTAAGATTATAAATAATATTTGTTTTTTTTTTTGTTATTCAATATGATAGTTAAAAATGTCCTTCAAAATAGATTAAGTTAATAAATTGAGAATTGAAATCATACTTGATGTCATCAATTTTTGTTTTAATAGAGAATACTCTTGAAGCATATAAGTTTATTTTAATGATAAAATGAAATGTAATATATAAGAATGAAAAGAGACGTTTTTTTACTGTTGAGTGTTTTATAAGAATAAAGATGCTCTTGTGTTTCTTTTTTTTTCTTTTCTTCACTCTTTTATTTCGTTATCTATTAGAGAATTGATAAGAAAAAAAAACACACTTTTTCTTTTCTTTTTTCTTTGACACTCAAAGATTTTATGATTGTAGAATTTTGATTTTGAATAATTATAGAAAAAACATCAAGCTATTTGTCGAAAAGTAACAAGTAAAAAACGAAAAGTATTCGATACTGGAAAACAACGAGCTACAGGTTCTGATGTTCCATACAAAGCAACAAAACGAACAATGCAGGTGAATATAATCATTTGTATTATATAATCAATGGATTTATCAATATATTTAGATATATACCGGTGAAGCTCGACCTCAAGATGATAGGGTAAAGAAGAATACATAAATAATTGATTCTCATATTATTTATTGTGACATATTTTTAAAATGTTAGTCGAAATCAAAATCAAAAGGAAATTGGAGACAAAAACATGCACAATTGATTCAATCTATACGAGAAGCTCGAACTGTTACTCGTGCTATAAAAGAAGGAGGACCATTACCAGCTTTTCGACCGAGTGAAATTCCATCAGGTTGATTCATTTGTTTGTTCTTTTTTCTTTTTAATGTTTATATGTTTATTAAGATTATATGGCGTGTCCTTATTGTCATCGTAATTTTAATGAACATGCTGCTAAACGACATATACCTTTGTAAGAATTTATTTCATTTTATATATAATCTTTGTTTTTTTTTGAATTTAGTTGTCAGACACAGCATGAACGAAAACAAGTACAACCTTCTAGACCTAATCAACAATTTGATAGAGTATAATTAAATTTAATATAGATTTAAAAAAATAAAATTCTTTTGTTTTTCTTTTCTAGGGACGAACTCTTCCTCCACCAAATTCATATCCACATAAACAACAATCATCTCATTCAGGCATACATTCAGGTCCTCATGATGTTTATAATAATGGTTATAAACATAGTAACTCAGCTCCTATGATAGCACGACGACATCCATCTGAGTAAGTTTTATTTGAATAAAAAATTTTTAAAATAACTCTATTTTTAGATTACATCCACCGCCACCGCCACCATCGCATAAAACAACAGGTGGTGGTGGAGTTTGGGGAGGTTTTAAGAGATTATTTGGTTTCGATTCTAGAGATGAAGAAGAATCAAGACGACCTGTGAATTATTATTCACCTGAAGTAAGTTATTTTTACGAATGAATTTTTTTTTATGACAATATATGATTTTAATAAGGATGAATATGATTATGAACCACCCGTTCATCAACGTAGTCAACAACCAGTACTTATGCGTACAGGACGTACACAAGCGAATACAAGTTTAAATGTACGTGCTCGTCAAAGAAATGATGAAGCAGGTTCATATATACGTCGAGGACCACCTCCACCAGCTCCTCCTCCTTCATATAGTCAAACACGTAATCAATATGGTAATAGTCAATATAATTCCACAAGACCAACTGCTGTTGGACGACCACCACCACAACTATCATCTGGAAAACGATGTAATGAATGTGGTAGTGTTTTTAATAATTCATCCGCTCGTTTCTGTGCTAACTGTGGTTCCAGACGTTAAGATCAAACTTTTGTTTGTGTTCTTTTTTTGACATTCAGTGTTTGTACAACAGTTTGTTTTTTAAATTAAAAAATACACTTTCACACATTCAGAGGAAAAGAAAAAAACAAGAAAACTTAACCAAAAACTTGATTTGTACGTCGTTTAATAAAATCATGAATTAATGTTTTAACACTTGGTGTTAAAATAAATTGAAATATTGAAATAAGTAATAATATACAACTAATAAATGCTAATATAATTTTATATGAATATTCTAATGATATTTGAATTGTTTGTGAATTAGTTGCAGCAATAATAGTTAAAATAACAATTGGAAAATTCATAATAACAAGTGCTAAATAAAAAATAATAATACGTTTAAGCATTTTAAATTCACGTTTAATACGTCGTTGTTCTTGAGATATAATTATTTGATTTCGATGTTGACTATGTGAATGATGTGTTATTTGTGCTATATGTAAATGTGCATGTTTTATAACTGATATATAAAAAAAAGCATCAATAATTAAAGGAATAAAATATTCTATTAATAAAAATAAAAATAATTCATAAAATAAATTCCAATTTAAATGACATATATTAATAATTGGATTATAAATAAATAAATTTATTTTTAATAAACGAAATGTATATAACCAAGCAAATATCCATTGTAATATAAGTATAAAAAGAAAAATATGATAAGTACGAAAATAAATTTTATTATGATATACAACTGATGAATAACGATGAAATGCTTGTAAATAATATGAATGATAAATTAATATTAATGATACATAAAAACAATAAGCAATTATTTGACACGAAAAATTATTATTTAAATTAAATTTTAACATAAATATACTCATTAATAAAAGACATATATTTGCCATAATAACTGTTATACTTGAATGACATGTTAATGCCATACTAACTGAATGTATTGATGATGCAAATATAACAAATAATATAAATGATATAGATAATAATATTGATAATATACATGTTACAAGAATAAGGTACTCGATTAACATTTTGATCGTAATCAAATGATACTTGAAAAAAAAAGGATATAATTGTTCTTTTCATTATTATTTTTTTTTTTTTT